>JAHLJT010008756.1:125440267-125466099 GCA_031308135.1 Acheta domesticus
ACCATTCTAGGGGTCACGCCAATTTAAATCATTTACTTACAAATTTTATATATTAATAGTTAGTTTTCTTAGTTTTAGTAGTTTGAACATTTAATTGTTGGAATTATATACTTTTTATGGTTTAGTTAAAAATTATTTATATTAATTTAATAAGTTTACATTGAAATTATAAGCATAGATTATGATTTAATTGCAATTATTCCTAATTACATAGTTATTTATAATGTATTAAAAAATTCTATCATGAGCAACTATAAAGAATGAGACAGTGATGTTGTCTGGTATCAATGTTTTATTTACAGCTGAAAGATCTTTTTCGATAGCTTAGCTATCATCATCAGAGCTATCTTACAGCCTCTGGGCGGAAAACGAAGTTCTGCCTTCGTTTCTTCGTTTTCCGCCCAAAGGCTGTAAGATAGCTCTGATGATGATGATAGGTAAGCTATCGAAAAAGATCTTTCAGCTATAAATAAAACATTGATACCAGACAACCAGAGGCGTATCTAGGTAAAATGGCGCCCATGGCAAGAAAAGAATTTGCGCCCCTCTCAGGATACTTCAAATAAAGTTCTTATTTGTTTTAGTGGGTATACTCTAAATAGCGCTCCTTGTGAGTGGCGCTCATGGTACGTGCCATGCCTGCCATACCGTAGATACGCCTCTGCAGACAACATCCGTGTCTCATTCTTCATTGAAAAAAGTATCTACATTACCAACAGTTATACTAGTACTGTGCAACTATGTTTGTATTTTTAATAAAACGGTGTACAATCAATGCAGCAATTTTTATAGTTCATTTATGGGGGAGGTGACACCATCTGAAGCTCCGCCACTGCGGGCCGAGCGGACGCCGGCGGCCGACAGAGACGAACGGCGCAATGCGTCACGCTCCGGCCACAGCGCGGCGCGGAGGGGGGGGGGGGGCGAAAGGGAAAGGGGGGGGGGGAGAGGGCCCAGCCACACGAGGGCAGATAATGACCAGGACAATGCAGGTCGGCCCGCTCCGCAGCGCGCGCACGGGGCTGGGATGAATGCACCGCCTCACACAAACACACGGGGGCCGGGTGGATGCGGCGCGGGTTTTTTTGGGGGGGGAGAAGGAAGGGGAAAGTAGGTGTTGCGTGAAGGGAACCAGAGGGTCTAGGGCACTGCGCGTGGGCGTGGGTGGCACGGACGGACGCGACGCGAAGGGCGAGGGCAGTGCACAGGCGACGAGGGACGAGGGTGATGTGGGAGTGCAGGGTGGCCAA
Source organism: Acheta domesticus (assembly GCA_031308135.1). Taxonomy (NCBI): domain Eukaryota; kingdom Metazoa; phylum Arthropoda; class Insecta; order Orthoptera; family Gryllidae; genus Acheta; species Acheta domesticus. The sequence goes on from JAHLJT010008756.1 coordinate 125,441,518, forward strand.
CTCGAAAATCTACGCCTTCATTTACCTTTCCTGTAGCCTTGGACAGTAAATTCGTTAAGCTATAGCAGTGTCCCGTCATATATGACCTGATTCATTGTTTAGTGGTCTGCAGAGAATTTAAGGTAGGTTTGTTATCGAAGAGCATTTATGACCTACCGTCTCATTTTTGTTCTCATCCCGTTATAAAAAGCGTGTCCAACGCTGTGCAGTACGACTGAAAACCCAACCACTGATCCACAATGCAACACATTTTCTGACACGTAACAACTTGGGAAGACCAGCGCCACAATCTCGAATGCTCTCTCCGTGTGCGTTGGCCATCCTGGAAGCGGTCCGGGAGCTGCGACTGACACAGTTCGGGTCGGGGTGAGAGGCGCAGGCAGCAAGGGCACCGAAGGGCAAGGCAGATACGAGGCGGGGCGGAGTGTGAGGCGATAGCGACAGGAAACGATGTAGCGCAGCGAACGAGTGAGGGTCTGAGGCTGGTCCACGGCTGGGAAGCGGTGCAATTGGTATTGGGAAACCACACGAGCTCACTGCGCAGCACGGTCCTCGTTCCTGTTGGAGGATGATGAATAATTCATTCATAATAAATTCATTCTTCGAGAGAGGAATGAAACCTCGAATTACGACTCGCTTCGGAGGTAGAAGTTGTATATACATCTTGACTGTATAACACCAACTCGATTTACGGAATTTTCATAGAATATTACGATTGTATTGGAAGTCTCGTTTGTTTTATGACTCTGAACCATGGCCATCACACATTTTCAAGACTACAGGAACACGAGCACTTCAAATGACAGAGGTACAATTGTTGATTACATGCTAATTTTAATCGTCGTAACATCGAAATTAGATGGAGCTGAAGAACCTCCACAAAACAGCGACATTCCTAAAGAATTGCACAATTCCATGGTGTTCGGGGAAAGCTGTCATAAAGGGAGTTTGAAGAAAAGTGAAAAATTAAACTTCGAGAAATTGCAGCAAAGCTGATTTTTTTTTCCAAAAATATTGAATTCTTTGTATTTTAACATACGTGTCCTGTTCATATCCCGCAGCACCAAACCTCCACCACAAAAATTGATCTAGCTCCCCTTTAGAAAATCACGATTTATTAGGTAATAATACAATCCACGAAACTTGGTCTGAACCAGGGGCGGATCCAGCCGATCGTTTTGGAAGGGACCATCACATATTTGGTTAAATATTAAACATAGTTTTTTATTATATTGTATATTATCTGTGTAGTGTATGATATTGTATATTACTTTTGTAGTATATGATACTATTCAATATTTTTAAACTAATTAAATAATTATAAGATTTTTAAAACATCAATGTTGCCAAATAGAAGGTAACAAATGAAAACTAGGCCTTGGAGGGGGGGGGAAGCATGCCCCCTGTATCCGCCACGGGTCTGACCGTCGGCCTGCCCTGCAATGGCCACCGGGGTGCGGGGGCAAGGTCCGGGTGCGGGACGGGGAGCACGCAGTCGATGGCAATGCGGACGGGACGGCGTGCAAGGCGCAGCAGCGGGGCGGCGGGGCGGGAGGTGCACACCGCAGCAACGCGTGGGCGGCGCGGGGGCGACGCGGGGCGGCCAGGAAGCGACGGCGCGGGCCGCGGGGGCGGCGCGGGCGGCGCGGGCGGCGCGGGCGACGTTGCAACCCGAGCCCGGGCGAGCGCCCAACGGCCGACGGGCGATCGTGCGGCGGCAGCTTTCACCGATGACCTCATCGGCCGGGCAGCGAGTCAACACCGGCAGAGCGCGCGGGGAGCGGGGAGAGGCAGAGGGCGACCCCGGCGCAACGCTGCTGCGCTCCCGCGGCCACTGCAGCCTCAGTCGCGCTTCAAATGTTCCCTCTCGGGGCGCATTGTTGGAAGGGAAACAAATACAGAACAGTCTCTGTAATGTGAGGTGGACGGGAGGCCTAGCTAGAATTAATGAAAACCGGAATTATTGAAAATGGTTAATTCATTATAATAAAAATGTAAACAACTTTTAAATTTCAAAGTATGTAGATTTTAATAAAAATGTACTTTCATAATATTATTATGAATACATAATAAATAAATTGCATAACAAATAAATTGCTGAAGATAAGTTAATTACATCTTAAAGTAGTTGTCAATCGTTCTTTTAAGTGCATAGTTCCTTGTACGTTAATTTTAATTTTTTGACCAGACGGATTTAACTCGGATTTATGGTTAACTCGTATAATCAAGACTCACATTATAGAGACACTTCTGTATTGTCGAAGCAGCGATGAAAGGAAGCAACCCAAATGAACAGAACGCACACTTTGTTTTGAAAAAAATATAGCAGCAAAACACCATTTTATCAATAATTACCTCTTTCCCTCCAGTTTTAAAACTATTAACACACGTAATAGATTTGAACATTCTGAACAATATGTTTTCAAAATTAAGTGTTTCATGTGAGCTACGTTTTGGTCGCTCTCAAAATAGACGTTATTGTGGAAGGCAACCCGAAGGGCTTTGACATCACAACTGCCAGGGGATGGTGTCAGACAGCTCTAAATATAATATGCGACGAATTACCGCACTCCTTTACGAGGTTTTCTTTAGCACAAGACCAATTCAGTTCGAGGTTTTAACGCGTGTTTGGAATGTCCAAATAAAAAGTAAACATGCTTGTGGATGGATTGGGAATCACTGGCACAGAAGAGACGGGAGCAGAGGCTTAATAAACGTTAACCCGAAACAATTTGTTAAAGTAAACAAAAACTAGGAGTAAGAACTTACTCCCCTTACGAGATCCATGAACGAAAATTGATGGGCCAAAGTTCAGATATGTTCTTCAGAAGGTTTTGAAACTTTTCTTACCAACACAGACTATCACGCATGCTCTGAGATTAAAAAGGTTGAAATCATTTTTACGCAAAGTGATGAATCAAGAGAAGTCCCGGGACTGAAAAAGGCAGATTAGTAACCTTGTTAATTCACTTTTTCAATTATTAGCTTTTTTAAAGCACCAATGGCAGAACTTAACCTTTATTTAGCATTATCTACTACAATAACTGAAACATTTAATAAAAAATTGATTTGAAAATAATTCACAACTAATTTGCCTTTTGCAAAACAATTTGGTGCAATAAAATAAATTGATTTGTTTAAACAGCTCAAAAGTTATCAAAGTAATGTTTGGAAGTATAGCATTCAGTCCAAAAAAACATGTCACATGTGTATACTACATATTTTCTGTATTCTCGCTTCGCACATCCAAAGTGAATGAGAATTGGGAAATTTCGGAAAACAAAAATTAATATTTATGGCTAACGCAAAACCTGAACTCAATACGCAAGAAACGACAAAAACATTTTAACAGAACAAACAGGATACTAATTACAAAATTCCCTTCACAGAATTTCCATTCAGAAAATTTCTCCACGTTCAGTTTGGCGTTTACTACTTTGAATGCCCCCCCCATATAGTTTCTTTAAAACAAATTTAAAATTTCTGCAATTGTTACAATTTGTTAGGCAATATAAAACTAGACATACCCGGATTTTTTATTTGTTCAATAGCCTAGAATACGAGACTACTGATAAAAACATGCCACCAATCAGTAGGGCACGTTCTCAGGTCCTGTCTAATATTATACATGGCCGTAAGCAAAACCAACTTATGAGGTCCATTCTTATTATCAAAACATTTAACATAAATCTGTGGTTACGGAGTAAAAGTTATTCAGTCAATTTTTTGCGAAATTGGGTTAAGTACTGAAACCACAAGTTAAGTATCTATATTTTATTTTAGTAAAACGACCGAACTCACATTGCCTCCTGAACGACAATGGGAAATGTAACTTAATCAGCCTAATATAGCACTACGGCTCAATTATCTAACTCTTGTTTTCTCGAAACAAAGATTTTTGATTAGAACTTTTACCCTGTGACCGCAGAAATGTTATCAAATGAAGTACCTACAAAAATAAACTTCTAAAATTAAACAAATTAACATAACGGAAGACTAACATAGTCCTCACATAAGGACACCCTACTCCTACATAGACATATATTGTTATTAGTCACAGTTAATTCGTGCATGGTGTCCACATACGAGGACGCCTATTTTTTATCATTAGCGATAAATATTCGGCCAATCTAACGATGTAGTATGATAAATATTTTCTTGAAGTGTAACCTAAAAAAATTTTTTTTGGATGGAAATTTAAAAATCATGCATGAAAGGGTTAAAAAAATATCCAGCGCGGGATCTCAACATGGTATTCGTCTGTTCATGCACTAATCCACCGCTGCACGTTCTGCGCAAGGGAAGTCGTGCCGTGCAAGTAATCTCCCGTGGGGGCGACTGGACACGTACCACGCGGCGCAGCGGGCCCCGCCCAGCTCTGAGCACGCGGACCCGCCGGAGAGAACGAAGCTTTTTGTATCGAAAACCAACCGGGACTCCCGCTCCTCCGGCAGCCTCTGGGGCGTTGGCTGCTGAGCCTCCGACAAACAGCCCTCCCATAAACGGCTTCCCGAGATTATCCCTCCGTGCCGCCCGCAGCAGCTGCCGCCGCTGCTGCTGCAACTGGTTTCACCGGCAGCGGGCGATGCACTTTGCTCCTTTCACTTGTCACACTTCCACGCCCACCTCCAGGGGAACGTGGTCCCTGCGGGCGACTTATTTTGGACGGAAATAGAGAAATAAATACGTCTAACTGTTCAAAAATAAGGAAGCAAGATTGCTACAAAGAAATGCGAAGACGTCTGTCCCTATACAGTAAACCCTCGTTAGCACGAACTCTCGTAACACGAATTTCGCCCTAATACGAACAAATCTTGGGTCTCGGCAAGAAATTACAGTAATACCGTCATTGATAATAATTGGACAACACGAATTTTTATAACACGAACTTTGATTATTTCGGTCCCTTCGAATTCGTGTTAATAAGGGTTTCCTGTTTTTAACGTGTTAATTAGAAATTACGAGAACATACGTCCGTAGATTCCTTTGAAGCAATCGTATGTTCCTTTTATGCTAGTAAAAAATCGATGAAGAGTAAACTAAATGCCTTCCCGCTGGCAGAAGACTAGGGAAACTGGAAGGCAACTTAAGTTATCTTTTAAAAACATGTAATCTTCAACAGTTGAAAACATTAACAAAATCTGTTTTTTTTACACTTCAAATTTATTAATTAATAATATGTACTTTGGCTTGTTTCTGGCCCGTCGTTGGGTTGGTTAATGGATGTAAAGGGCGGGTTAATTTCGGCTGCTCGGCAAATGAAAAAGAAAATTATTTCTTTAAATCCTCGTTTATGTAATCCGATGTGCACTGCATAATTAACAATCCACGTTTCCTCTACCGCTGCAAGAGATGCTGTCGAATGCGAGAGAAAATAAAGGTGGTAGAATATGGAGCTTCTCCGTATCGAAGAAAACCGGTATTTGGGTGCGGTCAATGACCAAATGACTCATTGCTACTCATTTTTACCTCTTACTGGTAATACATACTCGTTCAAACAAATGTTGGATAAATAAAAATTGGGCGGATTCGTAATCAACTAGTGAATTTCGATTTTCCGGGAAGACCTGGCCGGAGTTGGGGACGCCTTGACGGCCTCAGCAACGTCCCCGCCCTGCCCGGCCAGAAGCAACTACGCCCACTAGTCAAAGCCCAGGGAACAATGCTGCCTTGTCCATCTGTCCTCCGAAACTCTGTTGTCCATGCGAACGCGTTGCGAAGGCAATTTACACCGCGTGAACCTCACCTTGGTCGTGCCCACAACCAGAACATCGCGAAGCAAATGACAATGGGGAAAGTCGCACTATTACGACACGGTTGCATTAGTAGACAACCAGCAGTCGTAATTTTTCTCAGGGCAAGACTGATCGCAGCTCGGACAATTCACTGCGGAGAATCCCAAAATATGAAAATAAGCATAACTAACCTGGGGAATATTTCGATGGTAGATATTTGGCGGAAATGCGACAAGTAGGATTTCACTTAGGATGAACAGAATTGTATGCACCACCTCCTTGAATTGTTTGAACGAAACGCCATTCACCACTGCAAGCACTATTGCTGATTGGTATCTCTGGCACTGAACGTTCACTCAGCTTTGAACACTCGACCAACACTGACAGTCTCGCCCGGCAGGACTGCGGCAATGCCCGGCGGACTCTGGTGCACTGGACACACGCAGGGAGTAAACCTACACACGGTAAAAGCCGGCAGAGGGGGAATAGCTCCAAGCGGATTCAAAGCTTCTGAAAGAAACACCTTCCCAAAGAGATTCACTGCACAAACTTCACGTCGGAGTAATCGCACCGTATCCAAATGCACCTCACGTCGCCCGCAACGCAGATATCACAGCAGCAATTACAAATCCATCGATTCCGCCTCCACCGCTGTGCGGCATGCTTGCAAATGGCGCCGAAAAAAGAATTTTCGAATCAATCGTAGTAAAGCTGGACAAAAGCACAAAGATACTTAAACTTGCATAGGCTGTAAGATACTGAAGCACCTATCAACTGGCACACTCCTGAGTTACTCCAGGCAAGCACCTGAGAAGACGAGGTGATGCACCCGCTCTATACGGCAAGTGACACACCCCTGGCACTGTTTGTCAAGCCGAAGTGAATTCGACCTCCGAAATAGAATTAAAGTAGTTCACTTCATTCAATAACTTGAATAAAAATCCAAAACATCCGTCTCTCCAATAAAACTTTTGACTTACCCAATAATTGCACCCACAAAACTTGATCCTCCGTGGCGATGGTGCCACTTCGCACTGCACTAACTGACTCAGCCACTGGCTGTTATGGCAACTATTCACCCTCCCCAAACGCAGATTCTCGAAAGGTATCCCGTTAATAATTTACCACATTAATAGCGAGTAAGTCAATATATGTGTCGAGAAATTATTATTGTTTTTAATTTATATTAAAGTAAAGGCTACTAACGTCTTGAAATAACTAAAATTAAACATTACGCTGGATTTACATTCTCATAACTGCAACGAATACCAACCACCGACGTTTAATTGCAAGAACAACTTAGATTTTAGAAAATAAAGATAGGAAGATAAAATAGGATAAAGTCATCCATAAAGCCATAAGTAATCATATTTACTTTCTAAATATTCAGAGGACACTTTTTAATAATATAGTTTTTGATTTTCGTCACAATCAGATATGCTCTTAGTTTTTCAGTTAAGTTGGCTTTCCTGTGTTGGCATTTGCGCGGTAAACTTTTGATTGCGCCTGAGAGTGAACAGGTTCCAACAGGAAGGTGAATTATCTACAGGCTAGGTTCAGCATTATGTGGATGTGATTTTATAAATTATCCCCATAATGGAGAAATTAGTGGAAGCGATAGTTTTGTATGGGAAAGAGAGAGATTTTAAAAAACTGGGGTCTGTTCTTGACAACACTGATGTGAAGGTGGTGAGTATGTTCTAACCTTTAATTCTTGGGCGTATGACATTGAAAAATTGTCCGATGCAGAAGTAATGCCTCTGAACTTTCCTGTGAGTAGAGGTGCATGAATGGGATTTCTTCTTCCTATTGTAAAATCTGTTGAATATTTTTACAGTTAAAGAAATTATTTAGTAGTAAGCTGGGCCATGTTGATGCTTTCCAAATAATTAATTACACTTTGATGGGATTGCCAAAAACCGGTTCAGCTCAAGTCAAAAGACCAAAGGTATGCTTTATTTCACTTATAATTATCTATATAAATTAAAATCACTATATACTTTCTTCTCTTGTTCCAACTGCATCAGTTGATTCTACACGTACTAGAAACTATGCAAGAAAAGAATATGAGTACTAGTGAAGCCAATAAAATTATAGATTGTTTATCCTGTGAAATGATTTGGCTTAGTCCATCTCAAATGGTTCGGCTCACACAGTGGTGTGTGGATAGCATACAGCAGTCAGAACAGAAATACATGGCGTATGTACTGTAATGTAATTTTGTATATATAGTCATCATTTATTTGCATATTATGCATTTCAGTTTTGCATAAACCTTTAGCAGAAGGAACATTTTTCAGGTGGAAGGTGTTATTGCCAAATCTTCTGAATTTGTTGAGTGATTTGGCAAAAGTGGAACTCTCAGGTACTGAAGTGTCTGGCTGTGAATACAGACGTCAAATAATCAATACTCTTTGTAATACAACATGGAATCCTAATATTATCACTTCTGTGGCAGGAATGTTCACGTGAGTGCCACTGGTGTTGTTATATAATTTTAATTTATACATATGTTATCAATATACCTATGTGTTCTTGTAAACTGGTGACATTTCCTCAAATGTAAGTGGTATGAATTCCAAAGAATCTCGCCATGCATGTATTTTATTATTTTATGTAACAAAAAAACAAATCAAGTTATGTTTCCATACAACACATTAACAGTACTGAAGAACTGTTAAAGGTTTAAAATTGAAATTGAAATTGTAAACAACAGAGTTTAATTGCATCTATTAAGAAACTTTTTTTAACTATTAACTATATTGCATAAATGGATGTGAAATTTGATGTTTTAAGATTTAGACATAAATCTGTTAGGCATGGTTCAAAGGTGACTTCAATCTCTGGAATTTATGGAATCAATTCATATTTGATGTTTGTAATCCGTATTTTAAAGAAAGAAATACTTTTTTTTTGTAATGATTAATCTGCTAATTTACTTTTTGGCAGTGATATGCAGTTGGCTCCAGATGAACACCTTCAGGTTGTGTTCAAACTTTGCCAAGGAAATAGAAAAACTAGAACCAGCATCACTGCCACCATTGGTCATCAGTTATTATGTTGACCCAAACAGCAACATGGGCTCCCTCTTTTTCTTCATTTACAACAATATTTCACACGTGGTCTGTATAACCGAATCCGTTGTGGAGCTCAAGAATCAAACCTCAGCCGATTTCATTTCAGAAGATGTGTAGCTGGTAATACACTAATTTTTAATATTTGAAATGTGAAATTTTAAAATTTGGACTCTTTTTCTCAGTTCAGCTCTCTCTCTCAGCTATATCAATTTGATATTGAAGAGTTTTTAAAGGTTAGAAAATTGGCACTGAAATTAAACTAGGAGCTTAACATGCCGTAATTAATGGTGTATAATAAATTCTCGTCCTGCAGGATCAAGACATGAAGCTGATGCGAGCCAGAGAGCACAATTTTATTCTACATCAATCAGGCTGCTAATGATTGGAAATGCCAACATCCAAAGATCTACTTAATAAGCTTGAAGAGTACAGTCACTGCCACCAGAGTTCTGCCTTAATCCATTTTTTCTTCACAGTCTTCCTGTCGATATCATTTGTGACATGCTATGAAGATCAGGTAAAACCATTTTTCTTAATTGTCTTTTGTGATTTGCACTAAGTTAGCAAAGCGAGAATTATAGGCATATAGAAACTGAAATTGGGTGAGTATAATTAGGTTTTATTATTCATTTGGAATGCATCTTGTTTTGATTAGCTTAATTGGATAATATTTTGTTTCAAATAGAAATTAAAGGTATATGGGGAGCAGTTGATGACTAGGATTAGGAAAATGCCCTCATGCCGTAAAAAGAAATCACCTCTGGGCTGTCCTCCATTAATAGTTATTTACTTGTAGCAAATTGCAAAAAAGCAGGCTAGAATAATTATTTGTAGACATTCGCTGAACAATAGAAGAATATAATAAATAATTATTGAAGAGTAAAGTAAAAAAGCCTATTCATGCAGACTAAAAGCTTTTGTGCTTTTTAAGAAGGACTTCAAGTATTTTCGCTATTAGAATGCTTGTGAAATAAAATCTTTTGGACAGGTATTGTATGTCTATAAGAAGTGCTGTAGCTCGTGTTTTGGCTGAGACAAAGAAAAGAACAATCAGCTTGGTTGCAGAATAATTATTCCTGCTGGGTGTGATCTTGAAAGGCTTACACACAAATAATTGAAGCAGGTAAGATCTGAAAATAATCTATTGAATATCACAATTCATTTAATAGTTCTCCTCAGTTCTTTAGTGCTTTTTCCTTTTTAAAAAATTACAATAACTGTGAAAAGGCTAGCTAAATTGTGCCCACCGCCCAAATAAAACAAACCCACTTAGGTTTTCTTTAAAAATCCAGGTGAGAAACCACAATACCATGAAATGTTTTAATGCTTTTTTTAAGTATTTGAATGAATAACAAAACTTCTAATTCATGTGTGAAAAATATTTCTTTAAAATGTGAATTTAATCACAATAAATGCATGCAAACAAATGCTAAATGAAGATACAAAACAAGCCTGAACTGACAGTACAATACAAATGTCATTTGCTAGTTAGACAACTCCAATTCATCACAACAAATGCAGCTGAGTTAGCTCAGAACCAGCTTATAGTTGACCGTGACTGGGAAATCCTAGTGTTGAGTCCTGCCAGTGGTGGATTTTTGACACTTTTAACGACCCAGCTGCTCAGCTCTTGTGTGGTTTCTCCAATCACTGTACAGGTGTATTCTGGGGAAGAACACTAACAAACTGCCCTTGGCAGTGCATGTGATACCCTTCCCTTTCTCATCCTCTGTACCCTATCTTACGCACACTTTACACTTACATTGACATTCACCGCTCTACTCAGTAACGTTACTGGGTAGAGTGTGGCCTGCCCACAAACTGTTTATTCGCGCTCCCTTCATAAATTTGATATAGCAAACATGAGTAAAGTTAGTACTTCAAATAATACAAATATCCTTTAACAAATTTGAATTCATCAGAATATGATTACTTAAAAAGAAATTAATGTTACGAACAGACTTGTATTGATTTAGAAAAAGGGTTACATAAGCTACCAAAGTGGGAAAAAAATCTTCTCTGGAAGATTTTAATCTTTTATTGTATCAACTATTGCAAAGTATCAGAGAAAGTATTAAGTAATTATATTCCTTACAATCACAAAACCTTCATTGTAAAAATAGCATTGTAAAAAACCTTCATTGTAAAAAAAATAAAAATTGTAAAAACCCTCTTTTTCCTGGTCCTGCCCACATTACAGGCCCTGACGTTACACCACTGACTTTACCACTCATGTTAGGAGCTTAGAGCTTGTCCCACGACTGAGGCAGTGACCCTGTGATGGAGATTCTTGAAGGGGAAATACCCCGCCAAGCCGACATGCGGGTTGGCAACATCTCACCATCCAGTGGGGAAAGAACACCTCATCCTCCCAGGATAAAACATTCACTACACTAATGGACAAATCAATATGTTATAGATTGTGCTTGTGTAATAATTAGCATAAGCATCAGGAATTTATTTCTTGTTTGGAATCATTCTTACTCAATATCTTACTGCTAAGGCATTTAGCACTATATCAACATATTTGTGACGATTGAGCATATTTTTGCATACTTAAACAAGTTCAATTTTTTTTCCTTCTGTACAATATTTATATCACTTAAGAGAGCACATCTTTTATATTGGAATTGCATAATATATTTCATCAGACTGTCGTTTTCATGATGTGGCTGCGCTGCATGCAAGTTATTTTAATGGAAAGAAGTTGTGTGGAGGAATGGCTTGACCCTTCTGGCTGTACAGAAAGAATTGTTTCATGATTGGGGGCAGACTCTTGACAAGAACTTGGTGAATGAGAACTTGGGCCACCTTGAAGGTGGCAGTGGCTCTCCATATTCTCCCTCCAAAATTCTACTTATACTATATTGGTGTATTGTTGCCTTAACAAGAAGTGTCATTTAGAAAAATCATTTTGCAAGATAATGGTTTCCCTCTGAGCATAGCGTTTATTTTGTGACCAAATACAAAGTGATTTCCTCTATAGCTCAGTTGTCTGGAGAAGTATTGTAATGCTTTCAAAACTCAGTGTAGTATTAAATGTATAAAGCAAGGCCATGTGTGACATGTCATTTATGAATTCACTTTTTATACTGTATGGTATAAAGAAAAAATATTTAGCATTAAATTTTATAACAAGTAATATTTAAATTTTTATAAATTCTAAGAATTGATACATAAATGAAATATTGCCTTATAGTGCAAAGTATAAATTTCGATAATTAATACATGATAAAGAATATGTAATTTTAGGATCACTATACAATAAACCCCTCTGAAAGACCACTCCTAAGAAACGACCACCCTCTCAAAGACTAATTTTTCTTGGAACAGGCATTGAATCCCACACTTTCTATATAAATCATACCCCTATTAATAGACCACCCTGTCCCTGACCTCCAACCAACCCACTATTTTCTTAATTTACCGCTCTTAAGAGACCACTTCAAGGAAAAGTGTAAGAATACATTGCACTTAATTTTGAGTAGTTAATATGAACATTGACATTGTAAATGGCATTTGTGCAATATGTCTTGAGCCTGAGCTTCAATACTCAAGAAAACTGGTGGCAAGGAAGATTTCAAGAATAATGTAACAATATTCTGTGACCAGTGATAAGGTATCACATCTGCTCAATCTTCTAATATGACTGTTGATATGAAAGTGGTCTATCATTAATTCTGTGAAATAACCATTCCTTTCTTACCTTATCTTCTTGGAAGAGCATCTGGTGGTTGTACTGTAGAAATGTCAGTGTTATCAACTTGCCCCCAAAAAGTGTTTGGATTGCACCAGAATCTGAGCCCAGCACTTATCCAAGATCTGCTGTTTGTAATTTTTTTAATTGTATGAAGAAGGACAAGAGAAGCAAGGTTTGGCGCTCTAAGATATTGAATGTGTCATTTATACCCAAATGACTTATTGAGTGTGAGAAGAAAACCATGGTTCATTAGGCAACTATTGGGAAAATGATGTATACATTTATTTTAACAAAGAGAAGGAGGAGATATATTGTTTAAATTAATTAAGAAAGATAGTAAATATTTCTAACAAGGCATTTAGGCAAAAATAGGTAAACTGAACTTTTACAAAATATGTTCATCATTCTTGTTCATATATTAAAAGCTTTTAATTATGTTCAAAACAGTAAAAGCTTTTAATTATGTTCAAAACAGTACTTCATAAACATCCAATGTTAAGTAGTATCAAGTCATTGTATGAAATGAACAAATGATTCCCCCCATTAAGCACACACCCACTAAAAAACATTTTTTTCATGGTGCTAAGAACAGGTTTCACTAATTAAACAGGTGACAGGATCAGTCAGCTTTATGTATTCACTTATAACTAGAATGAAAGGTCAACTCAAAACAGACAGTCATGATGGTGTGAGAACTTCAGTTAATTTTATTGGAAAGTTGATTGTCATTTTTATGCAAATGGTTGATTTCTAAGAGAGAGGGAAATTGAAAATAATTATTTCAGTGGTCGAGAACGTGAGATGATTAGAGAGGCTTTGTGAAGCTAGCTTTTGCTTTACTGAAAGGTGATGGTCGTCAAAAGCTTGGCCATGGTCGACAAGTGTGGAAATATGGACGTCTAATTCTCTGTCGATTAGTTAAAAAATACTATGATGTGCACCAACAGTTGTTCAACTCATTTGCAACCATATAATCATTGGACCCCAAGTTACTCAATATATTGGTAAGTTGAAAACAATACATTTTTTTTTATATTTGCAATTATGTAGTGTTATTATCAATACCATCACCATCATGCTCTGCAGGTTCATATGCATGTCCCCCTATTCGTGTTTCACATAAACTTAGTTGTTAATCGTCCATGTGTTATAATACTCTCTGGTCTTCTTAGTTTAACCATAGAGAAATGATAGTGTGATCTTTCTTGCTCTATGGTTTAACAATTTGTTGGTCAAACTAGGTAAAAATGATCATTAGTTAAATTTGATAATTTGTTTCTTTCTCTTTCACTCGCTTTTTGTTCCTTTCTCTATCACTCTTTTTTTCTTCTTTTTTCCTCTCATTTTTATGGTGTGAAGAATTATCTCCTTATCATAGTAAGGTGTTTAAATAAGCACATTGTTATAACAACATAATAGTACAGCTCTTGAAAGTTACTTGTTTTTATGCTTTTATAATCTATTGTAATGTATTGTCTTGTATTTTCTTCCTTCTCCTTTGACTTGTGTTGTTATAACCATATTTTGTTTTGATTTTTCTTCTATGCTTTCATATCTCTGTTTCTTTGCGCCTCTATTATTTTCAGTCATTTCCTTATATGGGTCATTCCATATTAAATCAACTCAGCTTGAATTAAAATTTTACCTCACTATCTCAGCTTCTGATGAAATTTGACACATAGATAGTATGAATGAAGAATACGGAAACTACAAATTTGAGTAAAATATTTCCACCCGTTTTTGAAATACAGCCATGTAATTTTACAAATTGGGCTTCCCGAAAAGTTTTAAATTGATGTAGAACCTCTCCAAATTAGATAGAGAGCTGGAAAAGGTGTCGTTTTACAACTTTCCTTTGTGGCCTTTTATATGATATACAACTCAACAAGGGTTAGGTTTCAAATGTTTTTCGAATTTGAATTTAAAATTTTGACTTTCAGTTTTTTCAAAATGCTCTGCTTCAAAAATTTTGAAAAAAATTGTATAGAACAATTCTTATTTGTTTTGAACTGACCATGTAAAGTATAAAGGCTCTAGCCAGATAAGGGTGCTTTCTGACCTTAGTTTGCAACTACTCAGATTTTTCCCACATGTTTGGATGTAGAAAATATTATTTCAAAATATGAGGCAAAAATATCCACATGGTAAGTACTTACAGCGAAAAAAACAGATTTTTCATGTTTTAAATTAAGAAAATAATAATTTTATGGGATTTGTTTTATTTTTTGCTTCTGATATTAACTTTGCTGTAATAATTGGTTAAAAAAATGATTTTGTAGATATTCAGTTCATAAAGTAATAAATAGATTAAAATAATTTTTCTCTATAAAAAATGTCAACCAAAAATTCATTTTTTAAATAAAAAATCACCTAATTCATAAACTTCCAGGAGTTTCAGATAGTGCTACTTATGAAATGTAGACAATTTCATATGCTTTTGAGTGCTCCAACTGGCAAATGTCACCAGTGATTTCAAACCAAACCTGGAAAATATCCCTTCTGCTTGCTCGATCACAAAATAAATTTAATTTTTATTTCAGTGGTGTCAGAGACTCCTCTATTGTGAAGTTATTTTAAATGATAATTGACGATTACATATGAGCAGTAATAATATAACACAATATACTCGTCAACAAAAACCACTAAAATTAATAATTTGTTTACATTAAGCTTATAATTTGAAATAGAATGCATTTTAAATCAGTGAAATCTAGCACAAGCGAATATTGTACATTTTAAGTAAAGATTAGCATATGAACCCATAATGATCCCAAATTTATACTTATGTGGTCAGTTCAAAAACATAAGAATTGTTTTAGAATTTTTCAAAATTTTGAAGCTGAGCATTTTGAAAAGACTGAAAGTCAAAATTTTAAATTCAAATTCAAAAAATGTTGAAACCTAACCCTGTTTAGTTGTATATTGTATAAAAGGACCATAAAGGAAGCTGCGAAATGACACCTTTTCCAGCTCTCTTATCTTAATTTGGAGAGGTTCTACATCAATATTAAAACTTTTCGGGGGAGCCCAATTTTGTAAAATTTTACATGGCTGCATTTCACAAACGGGTGGAAATATTTTATTCAAAATTTGTAGTTTCCTTATGCTTCATTCATACTACCTATGTGTCAAATTTCATCTGAATCTTAGATGGTGAGGTAAAATGACTGTGTTGATTTAATGTGTAATGACCTATTAATACATTATACCGTGGAATCCTGTTTCAATGTGAGCTCTTTTTTGTCGCCAGTATACCATCATAAAAATAATGCTTTCCAGCTCCGATTTAGTGATATTTACTTTATGTAGAATAGATCTTTCAGTGTAATTATTTTCTATTATTAGACTTTTCTTTGATTCCATTTGAGTCTTTGTCTAATATAGTCAGAAAGAAGAAAAATGTTAGCATTCATTACTAAAACCTGCAATAATAACTGAAAATAGTTTATTTCTTTAATGGGTTAAATAATTTTCAAATTAGCTTGTTACTAACTTTCATGCATTTTATGCATGAGTGTGCTTGATTTCCTGTAACATACACCTTGATATTGACATAAAATGTGGAAATTGTGGAAATTCCACTTTGCCCTATGCTCCTGAGAAGCTGGATTTGACAAAAAATTAATTTATTTTACAATTTGGAAGTTGAAGTAAAATAGTTACTCTAGGATGATTCAATCGTTGTGAATATTAAAATACTTAAGATATGTAAACCTATTAGTTTTGTTAAAAAATTAAGTGTGGTGTCAATAGCTAAACCACCACTTAACCATGCGTGGTGAAGTCCCAGATGTTAAGCAGCTCGAGACACCAAGGATCCTTGGATGGGTGAACTTCTAGGATGCCTAATACCAATGGTACCAAGCTCCCAGCTAATAAGAATAAAAGGCAATGACATTTGACAAAACGACTATGTTCAAGGAGAATTAATCTGTGTTCAATGCCTCATAAAGGCTTTGAAATATTGTTATGCAAGTAACAGAAAAAAGTGTTCAAAATTACCAAAGATCAGTGTGGATGAGGAGCACGCTTGAAAAATGTTCAGATTTAGAACATTTGATTTCATGCTATAGTAGCTCTAAAATTCCTAAAAGCAGCACTGGAACAATGTTCTGTTACCCGTGCATCCGTAACGTGGATGCTTTCCTTGTGTTTGGTGTTGTTATTCACTTGTTTTTCATTAAAGATGAAACGTTTTTGTTGCTTGTAGAAATAATCTCTAATATTCTTTTCCAAAGAATTGTAGACATTTGTTGTACAATTCAAATGATGAATATGAAATTTTTTAATATTTTCTGTCCTGCGTGGTATAGTTATTTTTCATATTTCTTCTGGATTGTTTTATCAACTCAGCAGTGGACAACTCATCTTTTGCTGTTTTCTCAACAACAGTCTAGGTTTATATTGCAATCATTCATATAACCCAAAGTATAAGTTAACAGACTTTTAGTTTTAAATTTCACTTGGCCTGTCTTCTCCTCTTCTATTTTGTAGGTAACCACATGCTTGTATGTGACCAAATGATTGTTCCTAGCTTTTTGTGATATGCTTTTAGTACATCTCTATTGACAACAAGTTTTAAGTTGTAGTCAATGTTTCCCATATTTAAGTTGTCAAGGATTTGCAAACTTACTGAAAACTATAGTCACCTCATAAAAACAAGCATTCTCGATATCAATTCCTTTGCATTGTGTTATAATTTTTAAAAGATGAGTGGCGTTAATCATGCTGTTTTTTGATAAATGTATCATTGTAGATACCCTGTTGAAGCTGTCTGTAGGCACCCCACTCATGTTGGCTGAATGCCAGGAAGATCTGAAACAACTTATCGAGCAATTGTTGCAGTCTGCGTCAATGTCTCAACAAGGGGTAGTCTGTGTGATGCCCCTTGTACGTACATTTCCTTCCATTCGCGACTGTCTCATGCTTGTTCTCAGAAAAGCTGTTTACAGTAGGTAAGTAATTCAAAGTTTTGAATAATATTAATATGGAGGAAAGTTTGAACAAAAGGTGCTAGAGCAGCACATACTTTCATTGCATTATTGGAAACTGTTACATAAAATTGTAATATTGCATTTGAAAAAAGACCTGTTCAAATGAAACGCCTGTGGTGGGTGTCTACATTTATTCCATAGAACCAATGTCATTTCTTACTTTATAAATGATACAAACATGTATAAATTTAACTGTTACAGTATTTGCAGCACATTATACTGAGAAAATAGAATATTTTCACATAAGTTTGCCTTGATTAGTACATCAAATTAAACTTCTAATTTTTTAATACCATAATCAGCAATCAAACCTTTGTCAAGTAAATTAAATTATTTGCTATTTTTATTACCTTTAAATTTATTACCTTCTTTTAAAACTATTTACTTTCATAAGAATATTATCTACATCATACATTATCACGACCGAATGTACATTACATACTTTTTTCTGATATTCTCATAATACATAACGAGGTTGCTGAATAAAAATTAAAATAATCCATTATGACCTGTACCAATGAAGAATATATTAAATAACTAGCTAAGGGATCCTGATTCACTTCACATGTTTCAAGAGTTGCATACAAAGAGAAAATGTTTTATAAAACAATCCTTTGTATAATTCACCATATAATTTTAAAAAATGTCAACTTGTATCCCTTCTCATTTGGAAAAATATAATTTGTATCATGTCTTCACTGACATGTACAATGCTTTTTCTGTAGCAAATAATCTGTTAGTATACAGTATCATTACATAGTTTAGAATATGCTAATTACTTGCATTCAGATTCATGAATTCATTAAAGAAAATGTAATTTCTGATTTAAAAAAATGACTAACCATGTAGATGTTCTTTAAAAATTTGCTATCTTCAATTTCATCATATTAATGAATAATAATAAAGATTGGCACTGAAGAGTGAAGAGATTTTATTCACTTGTGAAAAATTAGGATCTTTCACTGCAATGCCATGTTTGGTGCTAATAAAATACTTTTTTTCTTTTCACTGTAAATTATTTCACATTATTCATATATTTCAACTAAAAAATTTGTGTTTAATTATTGATCATTTTCCAGCAATGTCCATATACGATTAACGCAGTGAAGGTTTCCTCTTAATGTTGAAAACTTTGGATGTGAAGTCATTGGCTATTGCAACCCAGAGCACCCAGTGTAGCCAAAGTACATCATCTCAGGTGTGTGTGTGAACCTGATGAGAATTTTGCAAAGATTTACTCATTTACTCTATTGAAATTTATTGTATTTATTTAGATTTAACTTAAACAACCCTTGTCAGGATTCATAGCATGGTACTAAAATCCAGGAAAGAATGATGTAGATGATAAACTGTTGAAAATGATTAATTTTTGAATCTTATAGTAAGTAAAATTCTTCATAGATCCAGAATTAATTTGAAAGTTAATTCAGCTAAAAATTCATTCTTCTCTGAGTTTCATAAAAGATCTTGTATGGAAATAAAAATAATTTTTCTGTTAAGTTTTAACTTTTTCTAATCTTCGTTCTTATTTTTATTTTTAAATGTAAATAAATCAATAGAAATTTGAAATCCTTGAAATAAACAATCAAATAACAATTACAGTATAATAGTTTTTTAGTATGGAAAAGTAACTTATTAAAAATAATAACCTTCCCAAAAAATTACAAATTCCTTGAGTTTAGTTTAGTAAATTCTGAAAACAGAATGTGAACTTCATGTTTGTTTGTTTGTTTTTTTCTCGCAAATGCTTTTGTAAGAAATTATGCCTTATAATTTTTACAGGTGCATCTGAACCATTGGAATGGGGGGGAAAGTTTTGGAAAGGAAGTTATAAATGTGCTTCAAAGGTGCACCACCCAGCAAGCAGAAGTTCGCAGTGCTTATACTCAGGTACCAGATGTTTGGCAATTTTATTTCAATAATAAATGTAGAAAAACACATTTCTAGTTAAAGAATGTTGAAGTATTTGTGATCCGTTATCATTTGTTATTTTTTTCAAGCAAACTTCGTTGTAGAACTGTGTTGTACGTGAGACTTTGGGAAAAAGGAGACCTGTAATAAAAAAAATAATTTGTTGTTATTTTCCAGGACTTTTTGAAGCTGTTTCGAGGAGTGCTCACATTATTCCATATGCTTTGGATCTCCTTCTGAGTCTACTACAAAAATATTATAAATCAGATGAAATTATCCAGCCTCCATTAGATTTTAACAAAACATTGTCTGTGAAGGAAATGGATGTAACATTGATGGTTAGAATTCTGCTTTACTTATTTTTTTTAGTAATGATTACTTCAATGTTTAATACTCTGCAAGAATTATATTTATTCTTTCTTTCTATTTAATTATTTTATTTGTTCAATTTGCAGCAGAAATTACAGAAGAAGTGTGTTGTCAGGTCATTGATTTAATAGGATTGTCATTTGTTGATAAATGTTTAGTTGTCTACAACTTTCTTTAATATAATTTCGTAGGACACTTGGCCATACATTAGGCAGACATGGAAAGAGAATACATAGAATTTCTTGATGTACACAGAGTCTAAATTACTCCAAAACATTTTATTTGTAAATATGCGCCTAATTAGATTATCCAAGTATCCTAAGAGATTGTCTTTAATTCACTCCAGGAAGTTGTGATGCTCTGGGTCCTAGGTCCTTTTTTAACAGTAATTACTTCATTTCTTGTGTTTTACAATAGGAGCCAATTGGACAACTGGTGTTCCTTTGTCAGCAATTGTTTACAAGAGTTGGTTGCAATGAAGAATTGGAAGATGATAAATCAGTGAATCAAGTAAGGGAAATTTTGGACCTGCTCTGCAAAAGAATGATTATGTGTACACCAGAAAATTTAGGACTTGTAAGTTACAAAGGATTTCTTTTTTCTGTTTACCTTTGTTTCTTAACATATTGAAACTAAATAATTGTCTGCTGCAGGTAGATGATGTTGATTTGAATGATATTCTGCCAGAAAGTCGATGCCTTAATGAAATATATCACCAAGCTCTTTTAGTCTATGAAGCACTAATTGCATACGCATTTGCTTCGTGGTCAATTACCAAGAAGGATCGTCACCAAGAACTCATTAGTTTGTTTCGTTCCCTACACAAAGCTTTTAGATTTTGGAAAGGTAATGATATAAATTTCTTATCAATTAAGTGAATCAACCATTTAAAATCATTTACTTTCTGTTTGCATTATTGTAGGAAATAATAATTAATAATGAATTTATGCCTGTTACAATAATAGCAATACAATAAAGGAGGTGCACTATTGAGTCTGTGATACTCTACAGTGGTCGTAACTGAAATATGTATGAAGTTTCTAGTCCTAGTCGTACTGCTGACAGTGATTTCAACGATCACAAAATAGATCTATGGAACAAAAACTTTCAACTGTGGTTGACTGCACATAGTGATAATTTCCCTATGTTTTCTGTAATAAAATCCAGGCAGATAATGCAATGGTAACCTTTCAATGGACCGTAGACAGCTTGTGATTGTTCTTTCCCCAGCATATTTAGCATATTAGCATTAATGTTGGGCCAATTACCTATTGACACAGGCGAGTGGTCATTGATTTAATTGGTCTTAAAAATTCTTTATGAATACTTGGATCACTCCTGACATTTCACTTTAAAGTTTGTCTCCAATAGTAAAGATGAGATAAAATATGTTGAATGATGAATAAAATAATAATGATGATGAATGTAGTTGAGATGATGTTTTATTTACTTTTTGTATATTCTTACTGGAAAATGTTTTTTGGATAAAGTTGACCTATTTCACGTTCTCAGACATTCCTGCTTCATCGTTTATTATTCCTTAACTGGTGACAAAAGTTCCAACCGACTCGAAATGAAAACTTTATTGGGCAATAATACCAAAAAAACACACAGAAAAATCACCAAATCGTGAACCAGGTTTTCTTATCTTCAACAGTATTCTAGCTCTGTTCTCCAATGTCATGATCACATGTTACAGTCAATTTAGTCACATCACAATCAATTTTTCATTATTCTTCTCTTATTTACACTTTACATTACAAAAAACTGGGCCTTCTTAAAAATACAAAACATTTTGTTTTGAAAATAAATGTTTTTGTCACTTCTATTTTATGAAGAAAACTCCAAATGCATTGGAAATCAGTTCCAGGTGAAAAAATTGAAGCTTAATGAGAAATAATATAAGAAAGTCATAACTAAAGTTTCTTTTTTTATTTTTGGCACTATTTTTTGTTGTAATGGCACTTTCAAGTTCAAGAGAGAACAAAAATTGGGGCAGTTTTGAGAAATTTTATTATTTTTTTATTGCATAAATTTCAATCACCCAATTACGCAAAACTACTTTTTCAAAAATTGCACTAGTGTTCTTTATTGTCTGTGGTTTTCATGTTTTAATGGAGATCATGCCCATGTGTGTTCCAACAAATAATTACCAAAATGATCCTTTTATGTGGTGGGTTCTAATTGTCAATGGTACTTGTATTTTTATGGTATTCACAGGAGGGTTAATATTGTTTTCATGACTACCAGTGATCAGGTTATTTTTGTTTGTTTTTCCCATCTAGATTTAAAATAGTAAGTAAATGACGCATAATGGTCAGTAATATCTACATCAGATGCCAAAAGTGTTTCTATGGAATCAACAATGTTCACAGAAAGACACATGTATTTGTTTAGCCATGAAGTTCACAAAAGTTTTGTGAAAAATTACACATGTAATACAATATGTGAAATCACCAAATTTGATGAGTAAATTTCAGCTTATTTTTTATTTCTCAGAATGCTGCAAAGCCTGGTAAAAATGGAGAGAAGTTGTCTCGAACCAAAAAGAACAAAACCATGAACGATACTATAAATGAGCAAAAGGCTGGTATGAAGAAAAAAACTATTGGACCTAAAAAATCTGCTTCAATTGGATCTGAAGTCTGTTGTATTAATGCTGGATGCATATTTTCGTATGTATTGACAATAGACATTAATTTTATTCTTGTCTTTTTATCACTTTAGATGTTTCATTAGGTATAAGAATGTTTTTAAAATCTACAAAATTTAAATTTTTTATTTAACATTTAGGTGTCTGCCTACCTCAAAATTATGAAAAATCATGAAATTTCATCTTTTCAATTTTTATTGAGTCATATGCTCTATTTTATTCTCTTTTAAATGCTTCAAAATATTTCTCTTTCATTTTCTTATTTTTCGAGCAAATAATTTTTTTCCAAGTGAGAGCGCAAGTGCTACATTCCCTATTGACACTGACAAGCATGTAATGCAGGGCTGTCAGAAGAACGAGCATGCGAATGGCCTTCACAAAGGTTTGGGGCTCGCGGCGGTATTAGCTTAGCGAAGTCATTCGTGTTACAGCGGGAAACAGGGGTGAGGAAAACTTCGTGCTAATGCAGGGAGTTGGGTCAAGCATTCCGTTTGGTGTATCATTAAAGAGACATTTATTAATTTTTAAGAACTTTTAATGGAAGTTGACATGTAAACAGAAACGCCAGT
Organism: Acheta domesticus; assembly: GCA_031308135.1. Taxonomy (NCBI): domain Eukaryota; kingdom Metazoa; phylum Arthropoda; class Insecta; order Orthoptera; family Gryllidae; genus Acheta; species Acheta domesticus. Next base: position 125,464,526 of record JAHLJT010008756.1, read on the forward strand.
TATACAAGCATTGATCATCACCCCAAGGAAACATTAATGCACGTTTCTACTTAGTGTTAGAGAATGCAATATAAGAGAACTATTAACTCTAATTAATATTTGTAAGAAAATAAATATAAACCAAAATAAATACTAAATCAAGATAAATATTATATATCATAATTTCAGAAAAGCAGTGACACTTTTATTGAAAATAAAACATTTAAAGAAATATGATGTGCATATCTTTCGTGTGAAAATGCTCGTAATAAAAGCACTTACAAAATTATAGAGTATTGATGATAGAGACAGGAAAAAATATTAAGAATTTAAACATCAAAAAACGTACATAACTATGCAATGGAAAACAGTTAAAATATGTAATAAGTATGTAAAATCGGATACATTATGCAATATAAAATACACACTTTTTAAAAAACATTTACCTAATACAAAATTGAATTTATGAAAACATTCCTAAAAGTTTTAAAAATATTAAAACCTTTTTAAAAATCATTGGAAAGCACAAGTTGCTGCACGTTTTGCACCTTGCAAGAGCCCATTCTGACTGAACCTTGTTATATGTACGTCTTCTTGCGTCCCGCCTCGATTGCCTTCTGTGCATCCCTGAGAAATCGGAGCGCGGACTTTCTTTGGTAGCAGGCACTGCGTGCCCTAGCAGAGCGCAAGCGTGCTACGAGCACGTACGTGCTTCATTTGACAGCCTGATGTAATGGGTGAACTTCAGATGCATTTTTCTTGTACTGGGAATTTTCAATACATTCATGCATGTCAAATATCATAAATCGTTAAAACAGAAAAGATAATGAATCATATGCATCATGTTATTGATATAGGATGCCTGAAGTAAAAATGTGCATTTGACCAATATTTATAGACAAAAAAGAGGGGGAAAAAAAAAATATTGATCTCTAAGAGCATATAGATTTCATTTTATTTCCCCAGGTAGGCAGCTACCTTATTACTCTTCCCATGAGTGTTATTTTGACACCAACAAAATAGTTCCCCTGGGGGCTGTACCTTCTGCATGTTTCACTAATTGTCTCTGTCTCTCATTGTGAGATTTTGTGGGAGGATCTACTGTTTATCATTTCCTGTTATCACTAGACTTGATTTCGGGTGTCAGTAAAATGCAACTCCTTGCACATTGCACAAAAAAATAGTTTCTTAGTGATTCAGTGTCTCCCTCCTTTCAAGAGAAGGGGGATCGTTGAAGCTGTGATAAATTTTATTATTAAGTAGATGACTTTCTAAAATATGTATTGCAGAGGTCTTAGTTCTGTTGAGGTTCTTCTGTTCTTACAAGATGTTCTGGGTGATGTTCGGAAGTACCTGAAGAAAACAGCAATAATTACTGTCCACTAATGAATAGATAGTGCCAAATTACAGTAAATTTACCTTTCTATATAGAGAAAATATATTCTAGTGGTATGGAAGAACTTTTCAGCTGCTCAGATACTTTCTTTTAAGAACATCATATATTATATGAGTGTGGTTCCTTTGCTTTAATATTTTAATCCTTAAATTTAAAATATTTTATTTGAAATATGAAGGTGATATATATATTAAAAATG
>JAHLJT010008756.1:125466199-125484239 GCA_031308135.1 Acheta domesticus
ACATTTAACCAAATTTTAATCCATAACATTTACCAAATTTTAATCCATTAACATTTAACCAATTTTTAATCCATAACTTTAACCAATATTTTAATCCACAACATTTGAGACCAAATTTTTAATCCATAACATTTTAACAAATTTTAATCCATAACATTTAACCAAATTTTAATCCCATAACATTTTAAACCAAATTTTAATCCATAACATTTTAAACCAAATTTAATTCCATAACATTTAAAACCAATTTTAATCCATAACATTTAACAGAACGGTCACAAATATAACAAGTATTCTTATTCATATTCTCTGTTTCCAAAACTCGTGAATAAACCTCGAAATTGTGATCTAAAAACAGTTTTCCATTTTTTTCTGTCCTGGCCCACTGTGCGCTGCCGCCGACGTCACTTGCGTAACTAGCGAGGCGTTATCGTCTGATATCGTGGCGGTGGCGCTGGTTGGGTGGAGGGGGGGGGCGACGCGCCGCCCGCGGTCGACGACGGAAGCGCGGGCCAAGGACGATAAAGTCGACCGGCCGGCGCGCCGCCCCGGTCGCGCCCCTCATTTGCTATGCTTTCATTCATAGCTGTTTCGGGGGAGAGGAGGAGAGAGTGGGGTAAAGATGTGATAGTATTAATAGGCTTTCTTTTGACGTAATGTTGAAATGTTTTAAGATATCGAAACTAATTAATTTCGCATGTTTTATCAAGCGTATTACCGACTGAGTTGGCTCAGGGAGAGAACAGCGTTTGTGACCGGGAGGTTCTAGGGTTCGATTGCCACTGGGGGCAAGTTTTCGACATTATGGTGCGATTTTTGTTACTCTGTCTCTCAAGCCCGTATGCCACGATGGAAATCACACTGCATTTCGCGTCTTTCTCGGTCTTGCCGCTAGAAGCCGCAGATTGCAAACACCGCTTGATACGGTCGCGATCATGCGACATCTAGGGGCACGACTAAGAAGACTCGAAATACCATGATGTATTCCGTCGCGAAAGGACCTTGAGGGACACAGTCATAAAATCGCACCATAATCTACATACATTGATCGAATTTGCTGCTGGCTGCTTTGGTTGGTAGTTTTCCAAGATTCTCTGATCAATACGAGGCGAATGTTGTAAAAGTTGCTTGAAAAAACGGCCAAGGGTGGTATTTTCTTCCACACACGTTTAGGTGCGCTACACTGCCACACGTGTTGCGAGACCGTACCTTGTCCGGAGTGAGGAAGGTTCCTGAACAGTAGAACCCCTACAAACCGCCGTGTCGGCGATGCCGGAACTCGCATAACAGAGGAGCAGGAGCTGCACCACCCTCCCAGGATATATAACTTGATATATGAGACTACTGACTAAAGAACAGTTGACTCGCATGAAAACTCAAAATAAACAATAAAAACCTTGTATTGCGATTTCTTTTGTTTGGATTTGAATAAAATGTCAATGATTTTTGGTCTCTTTTGTATTTTTTGTTTTTTCCAATGTAATAAAATTGGACACACGCGCACATTCACGCACACATTCGCAACACTTTGTAGATTGGCGAGTAACCAAGGAAGTCGTATGGTAATGTGATCGTGTCCATTTGATTCAGCACCACGTCAAGTATCGTCATGGACTCCGTCATGACATTTTTGCCTTCTTGCGTCATCGGATCCCTTGCGACTTTGCAGGCACATTCTCAATTGTCGCCGTTGGTATCATTTCGTCTGTTTGCTTTGTGTTCGCAAGTCATTATCTACAGGTTAATCAAATCTTTCTAGATATTTGCGGAGATAACAATGTTTTTGAGAATCGGGTATCTACGTAATTACTAATTTCATGTGCGCCTAAAATCGGAAAGAATACTATGCATCCTCCAGCCATGTGAGAGTGCCGGATTTCATTGCACCCAGGAACTTGGAAAATATCCAAAAACGAGCAAGTTTCAATTTTGACTGAAATATGCAAATATTTAATTGTTCCGCGTACTCTCACACTACGCTTACTGGCAGAATTCTCTGTGTATTGCTTATGAGAAACAGCAGACTTCTACGACTGCAAAGTTTCAAGGTGGAGGCTGCCCACCTTCAAATATTGTGGTTTTCTTCAGCTTTTTTGGCGTTGCAGGCCTAGTTTTTACCTTATCGAATTTGTGGGATAGTGTGTATAGAATTAGTGTTTATCGATCATTTATTAATGTAATTCCATGATATCAAATAATGTCATCTCGGTATATCGTTTGATACGTACACTTTCATTATAATAATTAATCTTTCAGAATTTAGAAAGCAGGAAAGAAATTTTGTGTACTCCATTCGTAATACCTTTATTTACTTTTAGAGATCACATCGTTAATTTAACTAATTAATACAGTTGTAGGTGAAAACAAAATTTCTACCGTTGTGGTCCCGGAAATCGAAATCAAGCTCTTTCTCATTGCTTTAATTAAGCACTTTCTTCTGTTGATCTACAGATAGTAAAGTTTCTTAAAAACTTCTACAATTGTGGAGGGTCAAAATCCGAAGGTATACATGAATTAAAGTAAGAGTGGAGGGCAGCTACACATCTGGGCCCCCTTTTTCTTTAATTTTTTAAACTTATAATTCATTTATATTACTAGTAAATAAATAAAACACTCTAGCAACATGAAATTATAGCTGTATGATACGCTTAATAAATGCGATTGATTTAATGTTTGAATCGTTTAGAGAGGACTATCAGATTGGCTTCGCCACCTTCTCGACATGTATTTCTATTCCCCCAGATTGTCAGGTTAAAAAGAGGAAAGGTCGGGATTGAACGTTGTATTTACAGAAATATGTTCTATCAGTATTACACAAGGCTACGGGACCCGTATCAAAATGTTCAGTGGGATCACTGTCCCCTCTGGTTCCCCTCTCCCCGTCCCTACGATCAGACCTATACTTCTATTAAAAATTTATCGTTGACACTTGCTCAGCTACGACTCCGTCGTCCAGTCGGGAACTTGAATGTCACTATAGTGACGTCACTACAGTGACGTTCAAGCTCACGATTAGATGACTAGCATCACAGCTGACACTGTCAGCGGTCTTAGTGTTTTAATCGAAGAATAAGCCAAAATCTGTTTAAACTTTGCTTGAGGCTATGAATTCCAATTTTCCGCGGCGATGGGGCATTGTTTTGAACTTGTTTGTTGGTGAGCTGCGGCCCTCAAATTCGCTTGCCCGTGAGTAAACGCTGGAAACGGACTTGTGCAATTGGGGCCAGATCTTTATAGTGTAATTGCAGCTCTAACTGCTATGAAGAAAATGCGTTTCTGGACATTAGAGCAGCGTTTTATTGGAACAAGCCTTGTTATTGAATTGAGAGTTTCTTATTGTTCGGCGATAACCTCATTCAGTTCTTTTCCGTCTCGGTCGTTCTAGGGAGCAGAGGTTAATACTTGTTCGGAACTCCATAAAATCTATAAATGTTTCGCTCCTTACTCTTTTTAGTGTTTTATGTGTCTGAAAGAACTAATTAACTTGTGTTCTTGCAAACGAATTGTCAGTAGAATGCTGTGAATCGTATTTAGATGTTGCATGGAGAAAAGTTTTTCTTATCTGTTTTAATCGATCGTTTTAACAGAGAGTAGCCTCTGTTTTTAACAACTCCATAATTTCAACAAGTAGATTGGCGATTTGTTCAGTACTTATTGTAAAATAAGTTATCGGTTAGCGTACCGGACTGCCATACCCAAGTTCGCGGGTTCAAACCCGATCGAAGCCGTGGATTTTTAAGGGCGAAAAAATCCTTCGTACGCCTTCCTTCGGAGGGGAAGTAAAGCCGGCTGTCCCATGTTAGTAGATGTATTTGCATGTAAAAGATCCTCAAGCCTAAATGACGCCTCTGAGATAAATTCAGATCGCCTGTTTCGTCGCCCGAGATAATACCTTCTTTCTCCGCTAGGTGGTGAAAGGAGCGTAGTAGAAATTTGCGTGGTCAGGTGGAAGAGCGGGCCTAATGGCCCGAGTCTCGCCACGTAAAATAAGGCATTAACTAACTAACTTAACTAACTAAAATAATGAAACAATCGATTGACAGCAAAACGTCCGTCTGTGGTCCACGCTTACGCCTAAACAGTTGTTGATTTTCTCTGAAATTATTACTCCCCGATTGTTCTGCCTGATGTCGCGGTCTCTGGAATTTGAAACCGATTTGTTAATTTTGGGGGCTACTTTACATGAAGCTCCTCGGACACTTTCAAAAATTTCCAAATAAATGGCTCCAAATTGTTTGAGTAAATTTTGTTGTTGAAGAGTGCGAAGGACGTTTAAGTGAATGGTGGTTGGTCGTATTTTCGTTAAAATACCCGATTTTTGAAAAATTGTAAAAAAAATTTAAGATACAAAATGGGCTTTTACTTTTGACTCAGACAAAGTTTGTTGTACAAAACTAGCTCATTAAAAAAGGTCCTGTACATTTTTTTTTTTTTTTTAAATAGTAGTTTTGCGTAGTTTGAGCTTGAAATGTACGAAAAAAAAATTCTCAAAAACCGCTCCAACTTTATTCTTTCAATTTTCTCCACTTATGTAACAAGGGGCGGTAAGAATACGGTACTAGTCCCATTTTCGGATATTGCCCTATTTTTATCTTTTTTGCCCTTCGAAAATTGCAATATTTCAATATTACGTTGTTGTTTCCAATAACATGAGAAAGTGCGTGCTAATGTAGCACCACAAGTGTAAACGTAGTCGTCGATGTCGCATACCCTAGTCGGCAAGAGGCCGAGCGCGCGCTGCAGCCGCGCTGCTCCGTCCGCGAGGCGACCACTTCCCTGGCGGCGCCGGATGCGGCGAGGGGCGCGCGGAAAGGTCACACTTTGTCGGCGCTGGCGAAACAGGCGGCACAAAGCGGGGCCCATCCATAATTCAGCGGCGGCGCGCGCCCGGGCGACGATGGGCGTGGCCGCTTATCGGTCATCGGTGAATCAGAACGCCCGATAGCCCTCGCGCTGTTTGCGGCCCGTTCCAGCCAGGAGCAGGCGCTGCTGGAGGATCCTGTAGGAACGTCCAAAAACGTTCCGTGGAAAATGCGCAAACCAAAACTTCTGGAGCCTACAATCCTTTTTATACTGTGATTTTCCTAACCCCCAAGGACCGTCTTCACGATGGAATATGTCACGGTATTTCGTATCGTTCTGTCATGCCACTAGAAGGCGCATGTTCGCAAGCACTGCTTGATACGGTCGCGATCATGCGGTATCTGCCGGCACGACTCTGAATGTCTCGAAATACCGTGACATATTCCATCGTGATGACGGGCCTTGAGGGTCAAAGTTAGAAAAACAGCAGTTAGTTGCCACTAATCATGGAAGCTACGGTTCCCTTTCAGGGATTCGTTTTGTTTCTGAATCAAAATATAATAATTTTGTAAAAGTTAAAATATGAAATACTAACTTTTGGTTCCAAATCAGTTATATGCCCTAACCAACCGAACGTTGTTTCTACTATTTGTTTTCAGTTAAATCTTAATTACGAATTTAATAATTTACAATTATTGTCAAGTTACTTTTGGCTTCGGAATTTAATGTTGGATCCTGTTAAATCACCTTTAAAACCTCGATCATTATGGTCGTTGTTTTATTATCAAGGTCGTATCAATGGTACCCATATTATTTACGTAGAGGCATCGTAGGGCCTTCACGGAATATTTCGAAAACGGAATTCATTTCTGTTTCATACTAGAACTGTGATCTGCGAGTCAGAAGACTTCGTTGTCGTCCGCTATTCGCAATCAAGAAACTAATGGTTCCCAAAAGTCCAAATGTCCAATTTTCCAAATTTCAAAATTAATTTAAAATGGCTATTGCTCACTTCTGTGTGGTATTTTAGCGTCGAAATTCACGAGCAATTCGTAAAAACGTAAGTCAGCTGGTTTCATGCTTTGAGGCATCGAAACAGCTTGGGTAGTTCACTTAATATTCCCGAATTAACTCCTCAGATTTACAGCGTATGCAATCGACCCTTCTTAGCCGACCGGAAATTGGAGCGGAGCCAACTCAAATGTGGCAGTTCACTACGGCCGACCCCCTCCCCCTGCATGCACGCATGTCCGAATCCTGAGTAAGGCATGATGTCAGGATTCTGAGGTTAGTTAATGCGTTATTATATAATTCGTGTGAGATCATTCGTTTCACCAATCATTAATCAGTCATTGCCTCATAAAGCCAAATATCAGTTCTGATTTCTTGTGGCCAAAAACTCTTCCATGGGTGGCATCAGAAAATTCGCATTTGAGTGACGTGGATAGTATTCTCCCGATCACCATCAATCATATCCTTCAGAGGTGAAGCAGATTGTTGGATTACGGTTGGAGTGATAAAACCGTTGCTAGGAGCAGTTTAACGTAAGGAAATATCCTCTTTATACATTGTTTGAATGAAAATTTATTGTTTTAACACTCATTTGCTGATTTTCGTGACCATTCGAGGATTTGCAGATAACTCAAATAATTTTCATTGTATTTGACTGATAGGATTGCGTGCATGAACACACTCTCCTGCAGATATAGAATGTCACCGTAGTGACCTGTTTATTAGTGTATCCTTTTAGAATTGTTCGGTACAGAGTTTGAGAAAAAAATGTCCTCGCAAGATTATTGAACTCTAGGGCGTGCCTTGTTGAACAAGATAACTGTGCTGCGCCGTCGAAGCCTTTTATCACGATCTGTGAATCACAAGACATGAAATCGTTATTGAGATAACAGGTTCGTTCTGATCGCAGTGTGTTAGCTGGATTTTCAGGAAGCTCTTTTAGTGTAATATGCAGAGGGATAAATAGGGTTGCCAGAAATGTTTTCAGAAAATAGTGAACCTGGGGAGGGAGATGGAATATTTGAATAATGATGATACATTTTCCTGTTGATACATTCTCACAGCCATGTGTGATGTTGAGCTTTGCTTTTGCATAAAATGGAATAAATCTTTTATACATTAGTTCAAATCTTCAAATAAAATTATCTGTTCATTAGGGCTTGAACTCTTCAAGAACTCGTTAAAGTAGTATGTGCATAAAAGGTATTTATGAAACACTTTTAACTTGCGTTTGTAGTGCTGCGCACTTGAATAAAAACATACGTATTACGAATATTTACCAAACTAAGACAACTTCATGGACCTGCGCAATAGCCAGGATTGGCATGAGAGTTAAGACAGCTCAAATTGAGATTAAAAACGTATCAAAATGAACACTAAAAGCTCTACCCTAACACTTGCTTACTTATACAATAAGTTGTTTTTTTCGGCATTGGATAAGATCTTTTTACAAGTTTACTATTTTCATTTGTTAATTAGTGAATCAGAAATATAAATAGTGAACAGTTCACTCAAATAGTGAACACCGGAGAATCCTAGGGATAAACTATTACTTTACTAGATTTTCTTTTTCATTGATCAGGGGCAGTTCCACTTGTCCCATTGATTTGATTTGATTTGATTTGATTTGATTTGATTTGATTTTGTTTTTGTTTGAACTAGTGTCAGCTTCGAGCATTTTGAAGAATGGATTTTTAAAAAGTGACGCTTATCGGAAAGTAATAATTCACGAGAGACGAAGGTGAATCAGAATGGAATTATACACGTTAATTTCACTTCGTGTAACGTTAGTCTGAAATATTAACACTGAAGTATATTATCCACATGGGATTAGTAATTTAGTGTAGTTTCTTTGGTGCAGTCGTACAGGATATAAATTCGAAAAGCACATACTAGCGATTGTATCTATTTGGAGGAGGAAAATGGATATACTTATCAGATTTCTCCGAATTGAACTGTGTGATAACGTACTCTAACAAGGAAATCAGTATTTGAATAAGATGCCAAAATAAAGTCCTTGTCAACATGATTGGTTTTCGATGTTAAAAGTCGGGAACCTCTGATACATCGGCGGTTAGTACTAGACTATCTGCCAGGCGGACCGTAAATTTCCAGGAATATAGCGAATATAAAAACTGTCTCGTAAGACTCGTTCAGATTTTCATTGGAATCGCGAAGAACAGTGACTCGTAATTTGATGGCCTTTTTGGGGGAGGTAAAACTCCTTAACGATTGGAATGTGTCATTTGAAGCTTTGTATCGTTCGAGAACGCTCTTCTGGCAAACGTGTCTTGTTTCGCTCGGCATTCTTGGTGAGGTGATATCGTGTCACTTTTTTCTAAAAATACAAACGTTTTCATGTTTCTGAGAACAGCGTTTGTGTAATTGGTATTCAGATGTGCGACGAATGCCACCTAGTGCATAGGTCAGTTGACAACATACGCCATACCTTGGTAATGTGTCAGTGACAGTGATTATTATACATTCAGCTCTAGTTGAGCGTTCGAAAGATATATTGAAAATATTTCACGGAAATCCCATTTTATTCAGTTGATGAGAGGCGTTGTCACTATCAAAACTGGGGGGTAAACTGTTTTCTTTGCAAAATTGATAGTAGATACTTAGGCATTTTCTCGTTCTGCTGAAACAAGTAACTGATCCATAACATCATGCTGTTTTATTGCGGTTGCAAACTACAATTTTTTCTGCAGTTGCTGACCTTTTGCATATGTGTCATACTATTCTCAGATTGTGATGAGGTAACCATCTATACTTGGACGTGAGGTTGCTGTTACGTGAAGCATAACTGTCTTGTGCGATGGTCATGAATCAAACCAGCTGTTCAATTAAAGCAGAACGGCTTAATTTTTGTGCGTTCTTTGTTGTTTTGTGAATGTTTTGAAGGTTCCTGAACTGAAGCTAATTTAGACGAGCATTAAATTGACAACGCATGGGAAAAGACGTGTTTGTTCACGTCACTTTAATAAGTGGGAAACTGTCCCAACATGTTTTGTTACGATAATATACTCTTTCCTATGTCATTTTCATTGTCAGACTTTTATGATGACATGGGAAGTTAATTAATCTTAAAATATAATTTTGGAAGTGTTAATTTGTATTCTGTACATTGTACTTCGCTTTTTTATGAATGTGGTACCAATTTTGGATGGTTTCTTATAGGAAAGTGTGTTTATCAACGATCATAGCCAGGCTTGTTAATCATATTGATCTGTTCAGACAGTTCCCAATTCGATGAATAAAATACGTGGATCACAATTAATCCCAATCTTCTCGGTCATTTATTTTCAGTACGAAATTTGAATTAAAACAAATATTAAACCTTTTTAACACTCTAAACCTTTCCTTACGTTACATTGTTTCTTCTTTAATGGTAGAAGAACGCATTCGCATTTACGTAGCTGTTAGGAGGGTGAATTTCAATGGAACGTGCATGATTGATCATTCAATGTAACAAAACGTTAACCAGTAATGATCTCATCTTACGTCTGTAGGTAGTAAATGTGTTTGTGGTGACTTCAGCGTAATGCCAATTTTGTCAAGGCTTCATGTTTGTAACGACACTCCACAAAGCCTTCCGGCAGCAAACTCCTGGCAGTAGATCAAACGCCAGGCGTGTGTAGTCGATCCCAGTTGAAGCTTCAAATGAGCGGATGCGCCTTCGGTATAGCGTGCCTTTATTGCTCCCATGCTCCACTCCTAGAGCTTTGGAATGGAAATGACTGGCCTCAAGGTGCTCACCTGCGCTATACACACAAATACTGTAGATTTGTGGTGTTTTCTGTGACGCAGACTGAGCATTTTTCTGACGAAAACTAACCCGCATCTTTGTAAATTATTTGTAAGGAAATTGCCCAACTCTTCCGGGTTTCAAATAAGTTTCGTTGTATCACTCTTGAGTTTCTTCAAGCGATAAAGTTTTCGAGGCAATTGGCACGTTCATGCAATGACTTAGCTACGCAATGGTTGAGATATTTCAAGTATTCGAGAAATGAAAACTGGAAGCAATTGCCTAAAAACATATTTTTGCTTTTTGTTAATGGGTATAATTGATTGAATAGAGATTTTCTAGATTGGGCAAGGGAAGTAAAGTAACAGAATTTTCAAAATCGTAAAAATGATAAATCAATAACTTCGGTGATGTAACGTTTAAAAAAATTTTTTATAAGTTCCATGTTTCTTTTTCACGCGGCTACAGTATTGCCAAAAGAACAGCTCTCTCAAAACACCACTAAAAAGGAGATCCAAACGAACGGGAATCCTAGAGCAATCTTTCAGCGCGAACGCTACTGGCCCAACAGCTCCAAAGAAACCACACAAAAAGCATAAAGAGCCCGTTGCGTAAGAAGCTCTTTGCATGGGTGAAAGTTAAAAAGAAGCGCCGCCGGTCCACGCCGAGAAAACGCGTTTGGTTACGTGGCTGCCGTGCGGCGATTGCTGCTGCTGCTGCTGTAGCGGCTGCCGGTTGTTTCGCTGCACGTATGGCCCCGCGCGGCGTCACGTCCCGTCCCGCGATCCTCCGCGTGCGCCAGTCGGCCGGCGACGTCTGCTGCCGCGCGCCGGACCAGGAAGACACGGCCGCACCGCGCCTCCCTCGTCGGTTTTCTTTTCTTTTTTTTAATTTTTATTTTGGGTCTCAAGAAAATGTGCGTAGATAATCTCTTTCCCCATACGTCGTATGCAGTTTTTATTTTTTATTAATTTATTATTATTATTATTATTATTATTATTATTATTATTATTATTATTATTATTATTATTATTATTATGACTTTTGCACTTCTCCCACGCGGGGGGGAAACATTCACCTGCCACTAGTGTTGCTGTGGCTAGGCTCACTCGCACGGCTCCGATGAGCAAGTATCGAGCGAGATCTGTGTTTTTTTTCTCTCAGGTCCTTCTATACTACATGTCAGACATATCAGTAATTGTTTTCCTCACAATGCGACATGTGTCCAGAACAATAGCTTTCTGAATTGCTGCCAGTACATGCCTTATATCCAGTTCCTGTAGCTGTTTAATGAGGGATTTTGTTACTATCCCGGTGGCAGAAATTGTCAGGGGACGGATATGCACTTTTTCAACCTTCCAAATCTTCTTGATCTCTTCCGCAAGTTCTCGGTATTTTGATATTTTATTGGAATATGCTGAGTGGAGATTATGTGCTAATGGAACTGTGATGTCGATGATGGTGACTTCCTTTCTGATTTTATGTAGCACTGTAATATCTGGCCTGTTTGCAATGATGGTCTTGTCTGTTCTAATCTCCCTATCCCAGTACATTTTCGCGGATTCATTTTCCAAGACTGGAGGAGGTTGGTATTGATAGTACGGCACGCTTTCTACGTTAAGATGTTCTTTAACGGCCAGGGCACTGTGAACAATCTTTGCAAAGTTGTTATGTCGTCGTAGGTATTCCGTGCCAGCAAGAATTTTACATGCCCCTGTTATGTGCTCTATTGTTTCGGTTTCCGTTGTGCACAATCTGCATTTGTCGTCCAATGTTTCTTTCAAAATATATTTCCTGTAATTGCGTGTGCTAATGACTCTATCCTGTATGGCCATCATGAATTCAGTGGTTTCTCCATATAAGTTCCCTGAAGTTAACCAGATATGCGAAGAAATACTGTCAACATTTGTATCCTCGAGTTGATGAGGATAAGAACCGTGCAAAGATTTTTGCTTCCATGATAGTAGTTTTTCTTCCATAGACTGAGAGGTAGTTTCCAGTTCTTGGTTTTTGAGCTTCAGTGGTGTTAGATTTGCATCTGCGGTGCACAATATTTCGTACATGTGATTATCCTGCTTGGAATGGAAGTGTTCCCTCAGGTCTTGAATCTGTTTCCAATGTAATTGGACGATGCTCATGATTCCCATTCCTCCCTTGAATGCAGGTAGAGTTACCCTTTCAATTGCTGATTTGGGATGCCGCATTCTATGCTTGGTTAGCTTTACTCTGATTTGCCTCTCAGCACTTTCCAGTTCTGTCATGGACCATTTCACCACTCCAAACGTGTATTATTATTATTATTATTATTATTATTATTATTCCATTACATCACGACTAAAGATCTTATGAGTCGGCTGAATATAAAATCTACTCCAGGTTGCAACCAGCTACCTAAGGAGCAGATTCGGTGACTATCAGTGCCTCTACAATACTTTACGCAAAATGTGGGCTGTTCCAAGTAAAGCAATTTCTTGCACTTCCCAGTCTTTTGAATTACCTGGGAGTTTAGACAAGTTCTTACTCAAATTTTGCGGAACAAATCCCAGAGCTCCGATAACTATCGGGACGACCTGTGCTTTTACGCCCCACATTCGGCTGATCTCGATTTCCAAACTCTTGTATTTAAGACGTTTCTCTGCCTCCTTGGTAACGACGTTTTGATCGTTTATTATTATTATTATTATTATTATTATTATTATTATTATTATTTTGACCAAATAAAATACTAAAATACTGCGATTTTTTCTAATTTTGCCCCTCAAGGCCCGTCTTCACGATGGAATGTGTCACGGTACTTCGCGACGTTCTCAGTCGTGCTGCCAGATATCGCATGATCGCGACCGTATCAAGCACTGCTTGGGATCGTGCGACTTCTAGCGGCACGACCAAGAAAGACGCGAAATACCATGTGATATTCCATCGTGGCCATAGGGAGGCTTGAGGGCAGAGTTGAAAAAATCGCACTATAGAGGATGCGACATCGATGTCAATGATTTTGTAGAAAACATCGATGTATTAATGACAGTTTTTTTTTCGATGTTTTTATTTCCGAATGAAAAATTCCCATGATCCCAATATTGTAAAAGTTAAAACATAAAATAATAACTTATGGTAACGCTGTTAGTTCATGTGTTGGAACCAAAGAAATGCTGTTTGTACTACCTTCATCGACCAAAAACGCTCGCCAGAGATGACCTCCGTGTCTTGTATTTCCTCTTTCTTCATATTCATTTCGCGTATTAAGAAGAAGCCAGCAAATGCACATTGAGCGTAGGGTGTGCCTCTTCTCGTAACCTTATTTGACGTAATGATAAACACCAACATTGTCAAATGAAATTTTGTTGCACTCGAATTTAATGTAAAAGGTTAGTAAACCAACTTGAAAACATCGATGGTTTCCAGTCAATCTATCAATGGTACTAATCGTTCAAGATCAACATATCTCAGAAAGTGGAGTAAAATTGAGAATTTTCTCCATGCATTTACATTTCGTTTTGTGTTTTGGAACTTCCTCGCTTTTGTGGGAGAGTAGCGGTCACGAACGACCACTTCCATTTCATTACGTTGGAATTGTAAGTGGGAGTTGAGAGGACTATTTATTCAGTATCGTCCTATTGATTTCTGTATTGGATTTACATCTAAATGCGAAAGCTCTGTTAATGTTAATTCAGTCAGAAGCTCTTTCGTATAGCGTCGGAAATCCTCGGAGGTCGTTGTCTCGTCTCTAGTGAGCTGCTTCTCCGAATCCACCGCTCAAATTGGTCCCTGTGAACTCAGACCGCATATGAACCCCTATTGTCTCCCTATTGGCCTCGTAATGAACGCAACGCCAAATGCGTTTCTCCTCGCTTCAAAATGGCAGATCATGTAATGGGCTTATTCATAACATAACGAATTGGAATTAATCAATAATTCAATCAGTAATATGTCTTTAATAATTCAACACAGTCATGAAGATAACACGTGCTTATTAAAAGCCCCTCCTTCTTGAACGAGGCCACTTTTATCGGGCAGTGTAATGAAACAGTCGATCAGTACAAACGATCCATTATGCGCTGCAGAATGAAGTAACTGATCAGTGTAAACGATTCGTTATGCATTGTTTTCCAGAGAGGGATCAAACTATCTTTGTAGTGGAGTTGTTGAAAGCATTCATTCAATTAGTCTAATAAATTATTTTTTGTTTTGTTTCAGGTGAGTAATCCATTCGGAGCTTCCAGTCTTATGTAAGAGTAATATGAGTGAGTACAAAAAGCTTTTTTTGTTCAGAGGAAAAGTGCCTTAAATACCTAATGATCAGATTCTTGGTATGTTGTACATTAAAACTATCATTCGTTCTGTGTGGAAATACAAAACTGCGAATTACTTAGTGGCAGGCATGCATGATGTCAGTTCAAACAAGAGTTTGTCATCGCTTAAAAATTCTGTAATCAAAGGTCAAAGTGAAGAGCTTTACACAGACCTCTCAGAATAATGTTACAAACTTCTAGATCGTGTAGGGGGGTTCGAAAATGATATTTTTTTTGCCAATGAACAAAATATGGGAAATTGAACATAATGGAGATAATTCGCGTTTATAACAGTTTTGCATTGTTGTGCATTTTCCCACAATATGTTCGTTGACAAAAAGTGATAACTTTCGAACTCTACATGCCCTAGAGGCCTAGACGTTCGTAGCATTTATTCTGAGACAACTGTAGATTTAGACTAAAACATTATTTCTAAGATAGAAATACGACGGAGGAACTCGACTGCTCCGTGCTTTAAGCACATGGTTCGTGCTTAACGAATTGCTCTTACAATGTGGGGTCTGAATACCTCAGATAACACTTGGACACACTTCCCACGCTTATCAGAATGCGAGGTACGTACGAATAGTCCAATTTGGTAAAAAGCACAACACTCATTCAGGTGGTGTTTGTTTGTTTCTCATTACTAGGGAGAGGATTTTTATGCCCCAAAATCTTGTAGTATGCTTTCAAAAACTTGCATTTTCTGACCTAAAAATTCTGAAATACGCACTTTAATTAATACTGTTCCATATAAACCTTCCTTGATAAAATTCAGGAGAAGTGCTCTCGGAATGAAAATATACATTTTTGTGCGTACATAATACAATCTACTCTCTTTCGCGGGAGAAGTAAATATTCAACTCTAGTGAAGTACATTGTATGCTTTATTGCATTTCTGTTATAAAAAATGTTTTATCGAGAAATATCCTAAATTTGCACAAGTGTTTTTATTATCTATATAGAAAGAAAAAACGGTGACAAGCTCTTTCTAATAAATGAACGCTCACGAATGAATACTTTCTATGAAAAAATTAAACGTTTTAGAGAAAAAGCCCTTGTTTTAACGAAATATGCAAAATATGCGCCTGTAATTACACGCATATGCCCCATCACGAAAATCGATCAATATGCCACTAACAAATTAATCTACAAAGCAAATCTACAAAGCAGTTCTAATCAAATGTCAAGAAATTTCACTTTGCTGTGCCCTGAAGCAACGTACAAAAATATGCAAAATCATGGTAATCCCCACCCTACTCATTACAATTGTTACCCAAGTTGCATCACCTACCATCATTGGATCGTCTAATAGAAATTCATGGAGTATGCTATAGTTATAGTATTACCAGCAGCAGGATCAATTATTAACATAACATCCCCAAGAAATAATAGTTTGAACTATATTGAAATCGACCGAAACCTTGTATTTCTCGGAAATCGTCGTTTTGTGAGGGCCGTGCTCGAGGCCAGTGCTATCGTGCCGGCGCCATCATGCGACCCCGCGGCGGCGCCCCCAGTTTCGCTTGGTGTATTGTGGCGTGCCGTGACGCGCCCTTCCCCTCCCCGCCCGCGACGCCCATTCATTGACGGCTGTCGCCCACCCGCCGCGCGGCAGATACTCCGGTCAAGGCGCTTTTCCGCGGACCGGAAAACGCCCCCGCCCGCGCCCGCGCCGCGACCCACTTTTCCGACCCGCGCCCTCCCTGCACCACGTTAAGCGTCGCGTCGTGCAGTATCCGGTCGCATTGCTAAACTACACCAGGGGTTTGGCTTCTCACCGATTTAATAATTTTGATGATGATGATGATAATAATAATAATAAATACTAATAATAATAATAATAATAATAATAATAATAATAATAATAATAAAACTTGTCTAAACTCCCCGGTAATTCAAAAGACGGGAAGTGCAAGAAATTGCTTATTTTGGAACAGCTCCCATTTTGCGCAAAGTATTGTAGAGGCACTGACAGTCACCGGATCTGCTCCTTACGTAGCAGGTTGAAACCTGGACTAGATTTTATATTCAGCCGACTCATAACATCTTTAGTCGTGATGTAGTGGAAAAATAATAATAAATAATAATAATATAATAATAATAATAATAATAATGCCGATACTGATGGTAGAGATCGCTAAGCCGCTAGTTGCCGTGTGCGATCTAAGATGCAAGGATCGCGGGTTCTAGTTTCCGCCTCGGGCCCCCCCAATGGTTGTCTGTGTCGTGCGGATGCAACCGTTCATCATCATCATCATATATCTACTTCATTCCCCAGGCTAAAACCCGAGTAGTTTTAAAAATGGATTCGACATAAGGTACTGATCCCCTCCTCCCAAAAATTTTTTAAAAAAAATTACATGTCACTTCAGCCTATTGCTCTCCCTGGAGATGCCGAGGGCCGTCGATGGGAACAAGTGGCAGCGTTCGCGGGGTCCTAGGGATGCCAATTTCGCGACCCGTCCCCCCAAATAATAATAGTGAATAATAATAGATAACAACAATACATAATGATAATAATAAGTTTAATAATCATATGTCTTAATACTAGAGTTGGAAATCGAGATAGACCGAATGTGGGCGTTGAGCGAGCACAGGTCTTACCGATAGTCGTCAGAGCTCGGCGATTTGGTCCGCAAAATTGTGAAAGAAATCGGCTGAAGATTCATTCCGAGATTGGGATGTGCAAGACATTGTCTTATTGGGAAGTGCCCACATTTTGCGCGAAGTATTGGAGAAGCACCGGCAGTCCCTAGATCTGATCCTTAGGAATTTGGTTGCAACCCAGAGAAGATTTTTTATATTCAGCCGACTCTTGACATCTTTATTCGTGAATTAGAGAAATAACCATTATTTTTGTTATTAATATTATTCTTATAATGTTCCAACATGCAATTACAGAAAATTATACGTAAGATCCAAGTGTCGTCAATCACCACTACCGGAACGATTGTGAACAAGTTGAATCAGTACAGCACATTACATCTAGCTCCACATATCTACCTGAATTAAGAGTACAAGATCAGGCAGAATACAGGAGATAACAATGGGTTTCTATGTTAATGAAACAAATTGTTCAATTTCTAGAATTGCAAGATCTTTTCAATTTGAATGTTAGGAAATTATAAATATGTTTAGTGGAGATAAGTTGGTGTAATATTGCAAACTTTTATAAATGTGATTATTAATCATGTGATTTTGATAAGCATCTGAATCTCTCCTAAGAAATATTATTCGAGTAATTCCAGCGGCCCATGTCGCTTACGCTTTGAAAGCACTGAATTTTTAGACTCCGTCATGAACGACTTTATGCTTAGAAAAACTGTAAAATAACGATGCTCCGACGGACAAGTAATTGAAGAACGTCGTAAATCTCTAATCAATATATAGATCTCGAGATTTCAGAGAAACGTGTGTGCTTTAAATTCCCAGTGATTTTATTCTGTTTACTTATTCCTTATTTGGAAATGCGTCTTGCTGATGCTAATGAACCTGCCTAACGTGCTTCTGGGCACGTACACCCGTTGGGAAAGGGATGTGAATAGGTCAGTTTCGAAGAAGTCACAGTTTTCTTCTTACCCTAAGAAAGTCTCCATACACCACAGTGAGAGTAAGGTTTCTTTCTAGTACAAGTCTTTCGAAAGCATGTGGGAGCAATCTGAAGGTCCATTTCCTAATCAAATCAATGAAATTGGATTTTTGCGAAGTAAAACCACACGATATTCCTAAATAATTGCTTCGAGAATGAAAGTCTTGGCAAATACGCCTACCGTAAAAAGATAATTAAGAGTGTATTTCGTCCAGGTACTTGTTTCGTGCATGAAAATTATCGTTCACGAACTCTTTTGTGTGTTTCGCATTTCATGCGTATAATTTGAGTCTTAACGAAGGCATTATGTGTTTAAACGTTCTACCTATCAATATAATTAACCCAATGTCAATTGCATGGGGTCAAACTAAATAAATTAAAATAATTTGCGGTTATAGTGAGCGCAGTGCTGGGGCTTTCGTTACGTTTCTTCTGTTCGTGATAAAACCTCCCGGGATGGAAATTCGAATCACGTCCCTCCGCCACTTGTTCACGGCGCGCGTGACTTGATCACTGCACGGAAGTCAATAGGGGATTTAGGAAATCTTTTATGACCCACACTATGAGATTTGACTTGCTCATTCCCGCACACAAAAA
>JAHLJT010008756.1:125484339-125556699 GCA_031308135.1 Acheta domesticus
TGTATTATTTTCTAAACGAAACAAATAGTCAGGGTCCCCAGTTGATTTTTGGGCAAACAGAGCCTACAATTTGTCCAAAGTACAAGGATTCTTGGACTTCTTTTTGATAATAAAATGACATGGGAATATCCTCAATCAACAAACTCACTGATGAATGCAAGAACAGATTTAAACATCCTTAAGTGCTCTTCACATAATATTGGGGAGTCCGACAGAATTCTACTTCTCCTCACATACAGGTCATCATTAGAATAAAATTGATTATGGAGGCAATAATCTACAACTCTGCTAAATCCTGTATTAAAAACTGGACATAATTCATAACCAAGAAGCCCTTCGAATCTGTACGGATGCTTCCGCAAACGCCTATAGGAGCATTTAAATAGAACACAGAACCCACCCTTTATATTCCGGAGACAATCCTCACCATGAACTATGCTATCAAAGCCTCCTCTTCCCTCATGCTATCAAGATATAATGATGTATTCCCCCTGTTTAAATCTATCCACACTAATGACCAACCTCTTCTACAACAGAGTTGAAGAGAACCTATAACTGAAAGAGACCAATGCTGCGAAACATTCAACTGGAAAACTGAGAGTTTCCAATATTCCCCTCCATTGATAATTCCTTACACCCCAAATTGATTTATCATTAACTGAATATCAATGCTCTGCAACCACACTCGAAGAAAGGAACACCATCCTTCTCTGAATTAAGAATCAAATATAAAAGCTATTGTCTGATTTATATAAATGGAATTACAAATGATATCGGGACAGAGGCTTTTGTGTATATGAAAGATAAAACAATTAAGTATCAACTAAAAAGTATACAAGTGCTACAACTGCAACGATCTATGCTTTAACATCAGCACTTAAGTTTATATGCCAATTATGCTCCTCCAATGTCCATCGTTTTTTCAAATGACCTACACGTTATTCAACATGCCTTCCAAACAATCCACTGTTCAAGTTTGGAAATCGTCATTAGGGAGACATACTTCAAAATATGTAAATCCGGAAAAAACCTTATCCTAGCATGGATCCCCGAGGAACTTGTACCCAAACCTAATATCCAACCTAAATAGTGAGAAGTGCTCAACTCAAGATAATAGTAACGTTATTTCTTTCGATTGATCTACAATCGAACACAATATACACAAATTATCATGTACCACTGAAGATATTCTGAAGTATATAAGGAAAGTGATGACAAACAAATGGAACCACGACTGGACAAAATATAAAGCCAGCTCAATGCATAAAACCTTAAATAAATTTAACTCAATACGCTTCAATAAGAAAATAAATCGCAGAGAGCAAGTTGTACTATCGAGAATAAGATCTGGACATTCCAAATTAACCCATCTTCATCTACTGCAAAAAAGATCCCCTCCAATGTGTGAACTGTGCAAAATTCAAAGGACTCTAGACCATATTTTTAAAGAGTGTCCAAACTTCAATCAACTAAGACAATCATTTAAATTCAAACATGAAGCTATATTGTATTCCACTGAGAACAAGATCATATTATTAAGTTTTGTAAGCTGCAAACATTTTCAAGGATATTTAATCTCATTACTGTATAAATTTATTAGTATATTCCTACAATGTTGTAATCCCATAATGTCAATTGTAATTTAATGATATACATGTAATCTCTAATGTAACAGTGGTATATAGTCGCTAATGACCATGACGTTGATGCGACTATAAATAAAAATTATTGAAAAAAAAAAATTACTATTTAAGACAAAGTTTCATTATTCTTAAATATTCTTGAAACTATATTTCCGTTCTACTATTAAAAAACCAAAAATTAAGAAAATGTTTAAAATGTAATTTGGGTGGTGATAGATAGCAGCTGGCAAGAGAATGTGGCAGGTCCGAATAACTAGCCTAGACCAAAGGAAATAAATACTAATATAGAAACGTCTGGGCCATTCTGTAGCAGCTATATACGTAGTATAGGGAAAGTTTGTAGTGCTGCGCGGACGGCATATTGCACGGTATGTTTTTTGTTGAAAGATTTCTCATACTGTTGTAATACACATTTTCAGAAATGTGAAAACACTATTGTTTTCGTGAGTTAATGTACTTTGAATAAGTTCAAATGAAGTTTTTCGAAATAAAAAGAAAAATCTTTGAAAAAGAGAAACAATTATCGCATTTACAGTAACGCTTATACGCCATTTTCTTAAATACTGATCCAAATTTTTCAAAGAAAATTACCATTTATCAGAATGTTTTACTTTTTCTATAATATTCTTAAAATAATATTTTCTTTCTACTATTAGGAAACCGAAAAATATAGAAATGTCGAAAAAATGTAGTTTGGCGGGCGTTAGATGTCATCTGGTACGAGTATGTATGTGTCAAGTCCGAACAGTTAGCGGAGACCCATAGGAAGTAGAAAACTAACACGGGAAAGTGTGTGCCATTCTGTAGCACCAGTTTCTACTTTCTCGTATAGTACATACATACGTAGTAAAATACGATGTATGGGGAAAGTTAAGTACACCGCCACATGCCCAACCACCCCGCTCCCCGAAGTCACTCGACTGCGGCTCCCACAAAAGCGTCCAACTGGCAACTGCTGTCGAACGCATCTTCAGGTGATATTCTGGAGAACCTCTCCGATGCCACAACGGCCCGCAGGGCTGCTTCGGTCCATCCTATTGATGCCGTGGGCCTCGGATCACGCTTCACGTCGCGCGTCGCGCTGGTGAGCAGCTGACATTCGATAAGAAAGCACTCGCTCATCCGATGGAGCGCAACATACTTGTCACGTTGGTGCGGATCCGAGGCGGAACCTTGTGGGTGCAGCGGGTTGTGAAGTATTCAATGAGGTGATTTTGGACACATCAGACTAGGTTACGTTACGTACTACGGGGTAATAGGATGTTATTTTCACAGTGAAACATTTTATCTACATAACGTATGATTGCAAGGAAAACCCACTAAGTCCATTTTTAAGCGAAAATTACTTTCTGAGAATTTAAATACTGAATTGTTTTCTCTACAATCTGGGAGAACCCGCTTAGTTATATCTCTATTCAATCTCCAGATATAAAGCGAAGGAAATATACTAACTCCATAATGTCCAAACTACTGACAGAGAGAACCCTATAAAAGCACTTAACGTGTTCTCCCTGAGAATATTTCTTCTTATTTCAATCGAATGATTTAAAAAAAACCCTTACTCCGAATGTGAATATAATGAAAATATCCGAAGATATAATTTTTCTGAACTAAATGGAACCAAAAAACAGTTTTTTAGTTATTTTTCTGACAACGCTTTACGTAGGAAAATATTAAGTCGAGACATCTTTCAGACCTAAAGAGAATAGTGGAGTCTTTACTGGCGAAGACAAGAGATAAAAGAAACCACCAGCAAATAAAACACAACTCAATGTAACTGCAAACGTCGTATCGAATGTTCCCATAATAACGCTCAGAATTATCGAAAGTTTACGCAGAGAAAAATATTTGGATCCAAAACTGGTTATAAGTAAAATGTTTAAGTTATGTAACAATAAAAGTGAGGAGAAAGAAATAGATATGGGAAATATAGTTATGTAAATTATCGTTTTACATGTTGTCTCGGAGGAAGTATTAATTCTTCTCGAATGACATGATAAGGAATAAGAGACCACATTGTTAGCTGATTTACCCCTGAAAATGTATTATATTACATCGGAGCGAATATTTTGTAAACAATCCTTGCAAAAAACGCTCATTTCTTTCCGTATTTAAAATTAAAGTAGTATATGGCTTAGGGTAGGGATAAGAGAATTACAAAAACGTGCCCGGAATTCACTTCTTCCCGTAGCTTGTCATACAAATCTTTAACTGTTTTTGACGTTAAATAAATAAAAAAGGAAGATTTATACTATGTATTACACACGAAAGTGCAGTGAAACATCTGGAGCAGCCGAAAATTACGCTGCTTATTTATTTATTTATTTAGTCAAAAAAACAGTAAAAACTGTATATGACGTGTGGGGAAAGAAATTTATCTGCGCACATTTTCTTGAGGGCCAGAATTTTATTAAAAAAAAAAAAACGAAAAAATTAATTTAGAAAATAATTATTTTAGAAAAATAAAGATATTTGAAAAATGTTTTTTCCCGAGTTATAGAAAATCAATTTCAACTGTAAATGAACTACAAGCAAAAGGAGTGCTCAACAAAACGTGCGCACAGTGAAGCTACATTTACGTCCAGAAGCAAAACAAGGGGCCATCTCAGCATTTGCTCTATGGATCAGGGAAACTGGACAAAAACCTGATCGAGATGGGGGTCATTGACCCGGAAGCTGAAGTACATTACTTGTTACAGGCGTATTAAATATTTTTTTAAATGTATACAATGCAAACATAAACTAATTCATTATATATCTTTGTTTTGTTACATTATTTTTCTTTTTCACGATCAGTATAGTCTCTAATTGTATAGAAACAGTTTTGCAGCAGAAAAGATTTTACTTTTAACTTAAATTTGTATACCGACTTTAATTGTTTTATGTCATCTGGCAATGCGTTGTAAAGTAACGTACATGTATTGTATGTTGATTTCTTGTACTGAGCTGTTGATACTGACACTTGATGCACGTGATTTCTACGGCGTGTGTTGTAATTATAAATAAGAATATTGCATGAAAATATGTTCCCTCCGTTAAGTAGGTCATTTTTGACAAATATTACAGATTCGTAAATAAATAGACAAGGCAATGGTAGGATTCCCAGCTCAATGAAAAGAGGCTTGCAGGAATCAGGTGGAAGGCATTTTTTCATTATTCGAATAATTTTCTTTTGCAATCTGAAGGTCTGAATACTACAGGATGAGCTTCCCCAGAATATTATGCCATATCTCAGGCGGGAATGCACATTTGCAAAATAAACGCAACGAGCTGCATGAAGGCTGACAGAATTTGAAAGAATTCTGAATGCATAGCATAATGAACTTAATTTAGTGTTTAATTCTGTTATATGTACATTCCATTTGAGGTTTGATTGAATTGAAAGACCTAAAAATTTTGTTGCCTCAACATCAGCTAATTGCATATTGTTCATTTTCAATGGAACATGCGATTTCCGATTTGAGATGCAAAAATGCATTGAAACAGTTTTTCTTTCGTTAACAATTAATTTGTTATTATTAAACCAATTTGAAACTTCTGAAATTGTACTATTTACTGCTTCTTTTTTGCAAAGAACATTCGTGTCATCAGCAAACAGAACCGTTCTTCCATTTTTAATAGACGAGGGCATATCGTTTACATATAACAGAAAGAGAATAGGACCTAAGATCGAACCTTGCGGGACCCCATGCACAATTGGCAAAGAATTGGAAATATAAGTATGTAATGTCCTTTCCTGCCAGTATGGTATTTCTACTCTTTGAGTCCGATGTTTAAGGTAAGAAGTTATCCAATCTAGGGCAATACCACGAATTCCATACGAAGGTAATTTTGAGAGCAAGATCTTATGGTCAATAACGTCAAAAGCTTTCGAGAGATCTAAGAATATTCCAATGGGTACTTCATTTTGGTCTATTGATGAAGCAACATCTTTGAGAAAAGAAAAAATGGCAGTTTCCGTAGATTTTGATTTTCTAAAACCGTGTTGTGAGTCTGAAAACGCTCTGTTTTTCCTGAGAAATGATTCCATTCGTAAGTAGAAAAGCCTTTCTAATATTTTTGAGAAAACTGACAAAAGAGAAATTGGCCGGTAATTTTGAATATCATTTTTGTTCCCTTTTTTAAAAAGTGGCTTAATTTTTGCGGTTTTGAAAATATCTGGAAATATTCCTGTACATAAAGAAGCATTGAAAATGTGAGTTAACGGATGTATAAAGGCAGGTGCACAAGTTTTTAATAAACAATCCGGAAATTCATCTAAACCAGATGAATATTTATTTTTTAGTTTACTGACTATTCTGAGGATTTCGTTGGGAGAAGTTTCGGGAATAAACATCGTATCTGAAATTTTTTGGGAAGTGTAAAATGTTGAATTTTGTGATTTTAGTCCCTTCGTGAGATCAGACGCAATTCTGGAAAAGTGTTTGTTGAAGAGATTGGCAACTTTTTCCGGATTACTCGTTTCTCTTTCATTATCCTTTAAAATAACATTCTCTACAAGGTATCGAGATGATGTGGTTGTATTTTTTACGATATCCCACATTGCTTTAGTTTTGTTACTAGCGCTCAAAATGTCCTGACTATTTTTCATTATTTTTGCCTGAACTATTACTTTTCTTAAAATTCTTTTATATTCTCGGAAGTATATATGGAAACCGGGTGATACGTTATGATGTTTAGAAATAAAGTAAAGCGTACGTTTGTTTTTACACGATGTTCTAATTCCTTGTGTGATCCAAGTATTACTTTTGCTTGAAATGTTTAATTTTCTCTTTTTAAGAGGAAAGCACGCGTTAAAATGAATTGAAAGCTTGGAGAAAAATAAATTATATTTTTCATTTGTGTCAACAGCGTTATAAACTTCGTCCCATGATTCCTTCATCAATTAGTCCGTAAATAATTTTATATTAACTTTAGTGAATGCTCTGCACATGCGTGTATTATTTATTGTGTCACTGTTTATGTTCTTAGTAACTGTAAGAATTTGTGCATCGTGGTCACTGTATCCTAGATTATTCGTTATTATTTCATATGTAGTTGTGGTTTTGTTAATTATAATTTGATCTAATGCTTTTTGTGATTTAAGCGTATTCCGTGTAGGTACATTCACTTTAATGTCTAAATTAAAAGAATGAAGTAAATTGAGAAACTGCTCTTTTTCGTGGGATTCGCTCAGAAAATCAATATTGAAATCTCCACATACAACAATGGATTTAAAAGAGAGTTTACTAATTTTGTTCAGAATTATCTCTAGATTTTCCAAGAAAGTGAAATAATCTGAAGCTCGCTTTGTTGGAGGTCTGTAAATGCAAAGTAAGATAATTTTGAGCGTAGTAAGATGTACTACTGTTGTTTCAAAAACTTTTTCAACTGTATATAAATTGAATTCTGACAAGAAGGTAGAATCAATATAATTTCTTATGTAAATACACGAACCTCCGTAAGCAGGGCCCTTATTTGATTCCCTCGCCCTACAATACGATCCTGCAAGGTAAAAGCTAGGAATTTGGAGTGTATTTATATCATTTTGAGACAACCAATGTTCTGTAAAGCAAAAAACATCTATTTGTCTTAGATCACATTGTAATGCTGCCTCGATAAATTCAATTTTATTTGAAAGAGATTGCACATTATGATGCATTATTCGAATCTTTTGCATGTACCTACACGGATGTTTTTCTGCTGCATCTGACTGTAGTTGCTATTTATTTATTTCATTTTTACCTCGAGTGCGTGGTCGAAGGAAGTATCGTGTCCCAGCAGTGACAAGAGGTGAGGAAGGAGGGGTGACAGATGTAGAGGAATGAATAGTGGGAGAGGTAATACACGGATTAGGTTCAGGGGATAAGGTAATTGGGTCCAAAGGGGTCCCAGGGGATGGAAGAGAAATAGGAGGTGTGGGTGGGGATGGGTCTTGGGCAGGACACTGCCAAGTTTGTGAAATGATGTGTTTTGCAAGCTCACTACCGAGTGCATGTTTTCCGACAAGGTTCAGGTGAAGACCATGTCGGGTGAAGTGTTTTTCTGAGAGAAAGTTTAGCTCAAACAATTTAACATGTGTGTCTCTCAGATGCAGTTTCAATTGGTTGTTTGCGTGACTAATTTCTTTGCATAGTGTGGGCTTGTTGTACCAGAAGGGCAGAGTCGAGACTACAATGTTCGTGTTTTGGGCGGCACGTTGTAATTTGTCAACATGTTCTTCAGGTGTAAAGTGACCACCCAAATTAATGTCATTCTGCCCTCCTATGATAATTACAGTATCCCGTTTGGTGAGGGTTTTTGTGTGCGTGTCCAACTCACTGGTCACTGCTCTTATGAAAAGAAAAGAAGACTCCGTCATAGCCAAATCTAAGGACAGAGACAGAGCAATTAGGAATGGTAATTTCGTTTCAGTCACATTGGACCAGCTGTCGGTACTACAAATACCATCTGCAGGTGTCAGCCAGTTTTTTACTATAGTATAAAACATTGCGTTTTTTAGCCTAACAATGAATCAATTCTGCCAAATACCTATCTCTTTGCATGGATTGAAATATTTGGAAAAAGAGGTAGCTCTGAAATTGGCTCATGTTTGCTTAAATACCTGACAAGTCTTCCAAAGAATGTAACTGAGGTTTCTCTGCGATAAGATGGTCAGAACCGAAATCAACACATTGTATATAGTTCAGAATACAGATCTTCAGGTTATATACCATAAATTAAAAAAAACAAACAAAACAAGCGGGGCCACTCGTACACGGAAGTGTCTTCTATGCATAGAGCGATTGAAAAGGAGAAATGTTTGTTTCTGTCAATACAATGCAGGATTTGATAACTATCGGCTTGTGGCGGATAGCTAGCTCAAAAAGGTCTCGAGGACAAGTCTCCCTATCAGATGAATGAAATGAAGTTCAATGAGTTCGTGGACTTGAAACAGATATCCTAATATATTAAAAACTAGTGGTGCTACAGAATGGCACAGACTTTCCTGTATTAGTTTTCTATTTCCTTGGGTATTGGCTAGCTATTTGGAATTACTACATACCCTTTCCTCCCAGCTGCCATCTATCACCGCCAAAAGTACAGATTTCTCTTATTTTCTTAATTTTGCTGTTTACTATTGGTAGAACTGAATATTAATTTTAAAATAATAAAGAACACAAAAATCTAGTTCTAAATGGCAATTTCCTTTTAGAAATTATGTGCTGTTTTAAAGAAAATTGTGTTTTAGCGCCACTAAAAATACGAAATTTGAAGCTCACTTTCACAGAAGATTTTTCAGTTTTCAAAATACTTTATTGGAAGTTAATTTAAGCACTTACACTCACAAATATAATAATCTATACAAATTGCTGGTAATGTGCATATTAAAGATGTGAGAGATCTTTCAAAAAAATTAGATTTATATATTTTTTGAAGAAACAAAAAAATAACTCAAAATAAACTTTACGTCATATTAAAAAGTGTAAATAGCACTATCGGTTACAAAAGTTTCAAGAAAAAAACTGCAGCCATATATGAGACTAGTGATGCTACAGAGTGGCACAGACTTTCCCGTATTAGTTTTCTATTTCCTTGGGTCTTCGCTGGCTATTCGGAATTGCCACAAACTCTTTCTTGCCATTCGTTATCTATCACCGCCAAAAGTACATTTTTGTCATATTCTTAATTTTTCGGTTTCCTATTGGTAGAACGGAAACATTAATTTTAGAATATTAAAGAACACAAAAACCTTGTCATAAATGGCAATTTTCTTTTAAAAATTAGGTACCGTTTAAGAGAAAATGGCGTTTAGCGCTACTATAAATGCGCAATTTGAAGCTCATTTTCACAGAAGATGTTTGAGTTTTCAAAATACTTTATATGAAGTTATTTAAAGCACGTACATTCACAAATATAATAATGTTTATGTTATTTTCAAAAAAACAAACAGACTTCGTGAAACAGGTTTTTATTTCACACTCACACAGTTTCTATACAACAAATGTATTGATCTGGTAACCCAAGAGAATGTACCATTAAAGAAGCCAAGTTACCGATTATGCCGCAAAATGTCCCAAACACTGGCACAGTCCACCAAAATACCAAGAGACAGAATACCAAAATCCTAGCCGGGTCGTACGCACTATCACAATATTACAATCCTCACACGGGCACTTCAACAATCTCTGAAGTGTCTCGGCGGTGGCGGCGCCGGCTAATAACGTCCTCGGCGCCGCAGGCTCGCTCCTGGGGTGCAGGCTCGCCGAGCGTTCGCTTGCTGCCCGTTTGCAGGCGTCTTCCATGGTTTGTTGCCTTTCCTAGTTGTCTCGCTCGCTGCCGTGCGCTGCCTGGTTGGTGCGCTTTCGAACAGGGTGTTTACAGCCACAACAGTTTACAAATTGCTGGTAATGTGCTAATTAAAGATGTGAGAGACCTTTCAAAAAAGTACATTTATATAATTTTTGAAAACACAAAAAATAACTCAAAATGAACTTTAAGTCATATTAAAGAATGTAATTAGCACTATCCGTTACAAAAGATTCAAGAAAAAAATTGCAGCCATATATGAGAAAAGGGCGTTTCAGCATTTCTGAAAATGCCGAAATTTGAGATACATTTCACAGAAAACGGTTGTGTTTTCGAGAAACTTTACTTGACATCATTTAAAGCACATGTACTCGTAAATATAATAATGTGGAAAAATCGACGATAATATAAATATTAACGACGTGAGAGACAAGAAAACAAATTTAAATTTTTTAATATTTGAAAAAAAACAACCTATAGAGCAATATGACTTTTTTGTCATCTGATATCCCACTGTCCCTATCAAAAGTTAAAAAAAAATTTGCAGCCGTCTTTGGCAAAATCTTGTTTTTGTAAATTTTTAAAATTGCACATATTGCACGCAATATTGCACGAAAATTACCAAAATTTTAAAAAACATTTATATGTCCTTTATGAAAGAACTCAATATGCAGAACAAATTTTATTTGAAGAAAAAATCTCTACGTTCTATTTGTAGTTGGAGAAAGTCGCCGAAAAAATTCAAACTTTCACAATTTTCAAAAATTAAGAGTTATCTTTGAAAATCGGACCTATGCCGTGTTAATAAGTGCATTTTACTCTATTCATACAAGAAATTGAATGATAAAATTTTGAGCTGTTTCAGAAAATTTTGAAAATATCGGGGGGCCTTAATATAAAGTACCCCCAAATTTTGAAGAACCTTTTTCAAAATCTCAAAGCTTCGACTAGAACCAGATCGACCGTCGAATATCCATTTTGGAAGAAATAGTACGTATGGTTTAGGCGCTAGCAGTGTTCACAGACGGACAGACGGACGTTTTCCTTTCAATTGGGTTTTCGATATCAAGGACCTAAAACCCAGGGTTCCTGGCTACATCACGTGTTAGGAGATTTTTTTCTTAATTTAGCAACTGGTTTTATTCACTTCTTAGGTAGTTTTCAGGGCCAGGCAATGAATTTTTTCCGCCGCAAATTGGCCATTTTTTCGCACAGCATTACATAACTTTCCCTATACTACGTATATCACTCCGTCGGACGGACGGACGGACGGACGGACGGACGGACGGACGTCGGACGGACGTTTGGCCGTCAATCGATTTTACAGTATAAGGAAGCAACAAAACATGAATTTTGATTCCACCACGAGATTATTTTTCTAAATTAAGCAAACACGTTTTATCTACTTTTTCGTTACAAGACCCCAGCTATAAGAGTTTTTCTGGCGAAAATTCGCTGATATCTGGCGCACGATTACATAACTTTCTCTTCTTAAGAAGTATTCGTTGGGGGAGAGAGTAAAAAAACATAATTGGTGGAAAATAGTTCCGGAATTTTGTTTTCGTTATTTTCATCATTCTGGAAAATTAAAATGGGATAATGCAATGGGATCACCTACTGGAACAAGAGGATTGATTATTTTCTATTAGTTTAGAGTGCACACTATGGAAATCAGTTGTTTATTACTACACGTAGGGAAATATAATTTAACATTAATTATGTTGATTATTTGCTACAAGCTTTTCTGAAAAAATGCAGAACCTTAAATTTCAATATTGATCATTGATTGATTATATAAAGAGCGCTGATGGGCAATTAAAAATTGATCTGCAATGTGACAATTTGAAAATATTAAGAAAATGCATTGCCAAAGATTTTGTTGGGAATATCGTCTTCATTTAGAGAAACTAATCAACCTACAAATGCTGAGGTAGTGTGTGCACTTACACCACTTTACACACAACAGCAGATCTTCACCTATCTCAAAATCTCGTTTTCACAGAGATCTCACGTCAAGTAGGGTTACTGTCACCAAATGATGTGCGTCCTAACAGAGTAGACAAATCTGGCAAGAGTTCGCTGCTGGCGCGCATTTTGTCCATTCGATTACGACCAGCTCGAAGGAAATAAAGGCCACCTCAGGAAGGTGCGTTCTTAGTAAGTTCGACGAACTAATATCTCCCGGATACAACCAAAAACCGTCTTTCATTCAATTCCACAGTGCTGATGATTCGTTTCTAAACAAGCCTTTTATTTCTGCGTTTCTGCAACCACACCTCTCCAACAATTTAAACAAAAGATGGGAATGTTTTTTTTTGGCAATTTCAAAAACCATTCCTGTGATTTGGTTAAAAATCAAGAAGAAGAATTTAAAAAACAAATGTTTATTGATCAGTATACGTTGTACAAGTGTTTACGTGTGTGTGTGTATGTGTTTGTGTGTTTGTGTGTGTGTTTGTGTGTGTGTTTGTGTGTGTGTGTTTGTGTGTGTGTTTGTGTGTGTTTGTTGCAATTAGGAATGGTAATTTCGTTTCAGTCACATTGGACCAGCAGTCGGTACTACAAATACCATCTGCAGGTGTCAGCCAGGTTTTTACTGTAGTATAAAACATTGTGTTTTTTAGCCTAACAATGAATCAATTCTGCCGAATACCTAGCTCTTTGCATGGATTGAAATATTTGGAATATATGAGAAAAGGGCGTTTCAGCATTTCTGAAAATGCCGAAATTTGAGATACATTTCACAGAAAACGGTTGTGTTTTCGAGAACCTTTACTTGACATCATTTAAAGCACATGTACTCGTAAATATAATAATGTGAAAAAAATCGACGATAATATAAATATTACGAAGTGAGAGACAAGAAAACAAATTTAAATTTTTTAATATTTGAAAAAAACAACCTATAGAGCAATATGACTTTTTTGTCATCTTATAGAGTACATTTCTCACTGTCCCTATCAAAAGTTAAAAAAAAATTTGCAGCCGTCTTTGGCAAAATCTTGTTTTTGTAAATTTTTAAAATTGCACATATTTCACGCAATAATGCACGAAAATTACCAACATTTTAAAAAACATTTATATTTCCTTTATGAAAGAACTCAATACGCAGAACAAATTTTATTTGAAGAAAAAATCTCTATGTTCTATTTTGTAGTTGGAGAAAGTCGCCGAAAAAATTCAAACTTTCACTATTTTCAAAAATTAAGAGTTATCTTTGAAAATCGGACCTATGCCGTGTTAATAAGTGCATTTTACTCTATTCATACAAGAAATTGAATGAAAAAATTTGGAGCTGTTTGAGAAAATTTTGAAAATCTCGGGGAGCCATAATATAAAGTACCTCCAAATTTTGAAGAACCTTTTTCAAAATCTCAAAGCTTCGACTAGAACCAGATCGACCGTGGAATATCCATTTTGGAAGAAATAGTACGTATGGTTGAGGCGCTTGCAGTGTTCACAGACGGACAGACGGACGTTTTCCTTTCAATTGGGTTTTCGATATCAAGGACCTAAAACCCACGGTTCCTGGCTACATCACGTGTTAGGAGACTTTTTTTCTTAATTTAGCAACTGGTTTTATTCACTTCTCTGTTTTCAGGGCCCGGCAATGAATTTTTTCCGCCGCAAATTGACCATTTTGTCGCACAGCATTACATAACTTTCCCCATACTACGTATATCACTCCGTGTATACGTTCTTATCCGGGAAAGTAAAAAATTTGAGCAATTTTTTTTACTTTGAAAATATCCGATGGGCTTCTTGTAAAGTCCCCCTAACAATTAAAAAATTGATTTCAAATTCAAGGGGCCTTGACATCAGTGAAAATGTTTGGGGAATATTAATTTTGAAGAAAATCGGCCAAGACTGTATAGGCGCGTGTGTGGACCACAGATGGACAGACGGACGGACTGCTGAACAGGCAGACGGAACGACACACGAACGGACAGACGGACGGATGGATGGACGAACGTTTGTCCGTCAATCGATTTTACAGTATAAGAAAGCAACAAAACATGAATTTTGACTCCATTACGAGATTATTTTTCTAAGTTAAGCAAACAGGTTTTATCTACTTTTTCGTTACAAGACCCCAGCTATAAGAGTTTTTCTGGCGAAAATTCGCTGATATCTGGCGCACGATTACATAACTTTCTCTTCTTAAGAAGTATTCGTTGGGGGAGAGAGTAAAAAAACATAATTGGTGGAAAATAGTTTCGGAATTTTGTTTTCGTTATTTTCATCATTCTGGAAAATTAAAATGGGAAAATGCAATGGGATTACCTACTGGAACAAGAGGATTGATTATTTTCTATTAGTTTAGAGTGCACACTATGGAAATCAGTTGTTTATTACTAGACGTAGGGAAATATAATTTAATATTAATTATGTTCAATATTTGCTGCAAGCTTTTCTGAAAAAATGCAAAACCTTAAAAATCAAAATTGATCATTGATTGATTATATAAAGAGCGCTGATGGGCAATTAAAAGTAGATCTGCAATGTGACAATTTGAAAATATTAAGAAAATGCATTGCCAAAGATTTTGTTGGGAATATCGTCTTCATTTAGAGAAACTAATCAACCTACAAATGCTGAGGTAGTGTGTGCACTTACACCATTTTAAACCCAACAGCAGATCTTCACCTATCTCAAAATCTCGTTTTCACAGAGATCTCACGTCAAGTAGGGTTACTGTCACCAAATGATGTGCGTCCCCACAGAGTAGACAAATCTGGCAAGAGTTCGCTGCTGGCGCGCATTTTGTCATTCGATTACGACCCGCTCGAAGGAGATAAAGGCCACCTCAAGAAGGTGCGTTCTTACTTACTAAGTTCGACGAACTAATATCTCCCGGATACAACCAAAAATCGTCTTTCATTCAATTCCACAGTGCTGATGATTCGTTTCTAAACAAGCCTTAATTTCTGCGTTTCTGCAACCACACCAATCCAACAATTTAAACAAAAGATGGGAATGTTTTTTTTTGGCAATTTCAAAAACCTTTGCTGTGATTTGGTTAAAAATCAAGAAGAAGAATTTAAAAAACAAATGTTTATTGATCAGTATACGTTGTACATGTGTTTCCGCGCGTGTGTGTGTGTGGGTGTGTGTATGTGTTTGTGTGTTTGTGTGTGTGTTTGTGTGTGTGTTTTGTGTGTGTGTTTGTGTGTGTGTGAGTGTGTGTGTGAGTGTGTGTGTGAGTGTAAGGGAGTGTAAGTGAGTGTTAGTGTGTGTGTGTAAGTGAGTGTTAGTGTGTGTGTGTGTGTGAATGTGAGTGTGAGTGAGTGTGAGTGTGTGTGTGAATGTGTGTGAGAGTGAGTGTGTGTGAGTGAGTGTGATTGTGTGTGTGTGAGTGTGAACGAGTGGTGAGTGTGAGTGTGAACGAGTGTGAATGTGAGTGAGTGTGAGTGGGAGTGAGTAAGTGTTGTGTGAGTGTGAATGTAAGTGAGTGTGAGTGTGCGTGAGTGTGAGTGAGTGTGAGTGAGTGTGACTGAGTGTGACTGAGTGTGAGTGAGTGTGATTTTGTGTGTGTGAGTGTAAACGAGTGTGTGTGTGAGTGAGTGTTAGTGTGTGTGTGTGAGTGAGTGAGTGTGAGTGTATGAATGAGTGTGTGAGTGTGTGGGGAGCGGTGAGCCAGCGGCCCGCTAGTCGTCGCCGCCGTGGTGGAAGCAGCAGATGAAGCTTCGCCATGAAGCGCGCGCGACGGTGGCGTCGGAGGCGTCGCCCGCAGCGTCGCGACGCCTGCAGAGGCCGCAGTGGCGGCGGAAGGTGCGAGCCACGCGCCTGCACCAGCGGCGAACTGGACTCTTTCCTTGGGGGAATCCCCCAGACGAACTGCTCGCTCAGCACTAGGAAGCACTTCTTGGCGGCGATCGCGCAGCCCCTGCGTCACGTCGCCGTCGCCGTCTTTTTCACTGGTGCCCTCCGGGCGCTGCAATCGCTCGCTCCGAAGGCGGAAAGGCCTCTTCGTCTGCATTGCCGAGGCCTTCGTACGAGATCGACTGCGTCGTTTTCTTCGTTGGTCGACCCCTTGCTCCAATGTGCTTGCTCGGATGTGGGAAGGTTTTCTTTGTATAATGATTGAGGAACTCATACGAATCATTTTGCACATTGCGTTTGTTGCGTTCGTTTATTCCGATTTCCTCCAGACAGTGTTTTTCCATTCCCCTGAATTTTGACATCGATTGCATGAGTTTCTTCACTGCATGTTTCTAGATCATTCTGTTTTTCTTTGCCGTCACTAGAATGCTGAAAATGATTTGTAATCATGTTAACATTGCAATTGTTATTGTCATAATATTGCAAATTTGACTCTTCTCTCTCTTCAGGAAAGAATGCATTCTTCATGAAGGGCTTTCGTTGAGCATTTGTTTCATCCTCTAGTGAATGCTGGTGCAAAGTACCAAGCTCCGAAGGCGAGCCATCCACATTACTTTCCTCGTCTACTAAATTTAATACATAGCTTTCCATTCTGTGTATTGCTGAAATGCATTCTTGCATTTCGATTTCTTTTGTATCGTTTATTATTTCTTGCTTTTCATTAATCAATTCGGTTCCAAGTGTCACAGCACAGTTCTCAGCAGCTTTCATTTGCTCTTTATCATTTTTTGGACCAATCAATGTTTCGTTTAGGTTTTCAGGTGATTTCATTTCGTTTGTTACGTCATAATGTTTCAAAAGTAATTTCTCCATCTCGCTGACGGGTTTCCAATCTATATTATTTCTAGATTTTTTCTTTATCTTTTGAAGGTTGCGACTATTTATATCATATGGTCTACTTCGCTGTTTGTACAAATGAGTTTTGATGATGCAGAAATTCTTTGTAAGTGGGTTCGAAATATCTTCATAGAAGGAATGTTGATACATTGATGATTGCTGCCCAATATCTTGAGGAGGGAAAGAGAATTGGGATCCGTAGTCCCATGGCTGGCCATTCGCAGTGGAGGGCTGTTGGTCGTAAGATATGTAAGGGCCCGGAAGATATTGCATGAGCGTCATTTCCTCCACCACATCTTGTGTGTATATGAAAGTTCCATCATACAACAGAACTCGCCGCACTGGAAGCAAATGTCTCTGATTAAATGCATAGTCAATGCCACTGACGAATTAAATACATTTTTCAGGGAGTCTTAAGCGAAATTACAATTACGAATATGAGTAACAAGAATCGTAATGAAATAGGAAAAGAAGAGAATGAAAAAAGTATTAATATTTATAGCAATACCTAGAATCATATTTCGCCTTCTTTTCATAAGATTCTTTTCGGTATACCAGATTTTGCAAACTAAATATTCTCCTTTTGCCATGATTGATTTTCACTCCGTTTTCCTTAGATGTTTCCAAAAGTCCGACTATGATGATGCAACTGAATGGCCTTCAAGTTTTCGATACCCGTTTCAGCCAATCAAGCAAAGCCGAAATTCGGAAACGCCCGCATTCATTTGCTTAAGCACTAGTAAATTAGGAAGAATGAAGTAATTTGAAGACAATTCCCAGCAATAGCGAATGCGTGAAGTACATCGTTCCATGTTTCCAGTCATTTCGGAAAGCAAAACTGAGAGAAGGAGTTTTGTTGGGCCAGATATTAGAATACTCCCTGCCGATATAAACTTTAAAGACAGTTCAACGACTGCAACGCAAAAAACAGCATTACTTCTATTTCGTGTGAAAGCAAAATTCTTTTCGGGAGCCGAAAGGACTCCAATCACAAGGGAATAGAGAAAAACAATGTTGAAAGCATTCCAGGCACGAGAATTAGCCATTCCAATGAATAACGGAGCTAATGGGAACTTGCTCAGCAATTTGCAAAAATTCAAATATTTATTGCGCATCAACGAGAGGCGTAAAGGATAAAGTGGTAAACACTAAATTGTAGAACGTTCTATGTAGAATAATTTCGTAAGAAGTAATGGTTGGCCGAAATTGGATACTTTTTGTTACAGATAACGAGGAAATTAATGAAACTATAAATTATCACATTTTTGGTTTAAATCAAATTCAAAGGGGAAATGGCGAAACTACCGAATGAGTGCACTAATTAGGAAGTTACCATTGCTAATAGTCACCCGAAGAGACCTCTTAAGCTGCGGAATCATCCCTTTTTCTCTCAATGAGTAAAAGTTTGTAGAAATTTCTGTCAGGTTACTTGGGCTTAATTTTCGCCTATACGCCGTGTGTTTTCGAAGGAAGATATATATTGTAAAAGGGTTACCCGTGTTTTTAATTTTTCGAGCTATGTATCCTACAGTGTAGCGTGCGATGACGTTTGCTACAGTTTGCAGGCAATGTATCCTTTGGGAGCATAAAGACGGACAGGTAGTATAAGTTAAAGTGCGTATAATCTGTGTTTGCCGAGTCCTTTTCACCAACTGGTAAACTTCCATTTAAATCTTGTCCATATGATGCAAAATTTTGTTTCTTAAAAAAATCTTCTCTTCGTAGTATCGTTCTTCGTTGTTATAGATATGATGATTCATTGTTTTTACCCCGAGTCTTGTTCTTCATAACAGGAAGGACTACAATGCTTAGACTACTTACGTAACCAAAGGGTAATATATTATTTGTGAAAACTTTTTTTTGATCGAGGCTTCTTGGTTTTTCTTGGAATCTTTCTCACAGTTGGAAATGAAACTAATTTTAATTGTTTTATATTCCATTGTTGTGATCGTTGCGTAACGAAGACAAGGATGGTGTTCAGGAAATGTTCTTTTGTCTAGAGATTTTTGTAATAAAAATGGGTAGCCCAGAGAAATGCTTACCATAGGCGAAGTGCGTTGTCGAAAACATTTCCTTATGGGGCTAGCCGGCCCCAGAAGAATATAAAAGTTTCTATGAAATTACTAGTTGGAAATCAATATAAACTCTTGATAAAGCATAAAACAAATGGGCACGAATCTATAAAAGAAAAGAAAAATTAATTATGAGCCATCTTATCTTTTCGTTTGGTTTCGCTTAGAAATATAATGTAACATAAACAAGCAATGGCCATGCTGAATATTTTTGATTTTTTTCAGAACTAAAAAAAATGTAAGACTTGTCAAAGAAAATCTTTGAGGAAAAGTGACATGGCAGCTCCAAGCGGTGGGGAGCCAGCCCCATTAGCTCCGAAACGGTGAGCTTACACGTGAGGCGGAAGGGCGGGATGTCGGGCGGTGCGCTCCTGCTGCTCCTCGTGTCCTTGCGCTTGCTTGAGAGGGTACTGGGCGAGTGCAGAGTGCTCTGTTGCGTGGGGCGAGAAGCGAGGGGGTCAGAACGCGGCAATGCACAGCTCGAGCGGTCAGCGCTTCCACCGGTGTCGCCGTAGGAATCCAAAGCGTCTCCGGGGAGACGCCGGGGAGGGGGTGGGGCGGCAAGAGGCAGCAAGGCCTCCTGGAACTTGCGCCCTCACTCAGAGCCCTTTCCTGTCTGAGCAATTCTTGAGGCAACACTTTCGCTTGTTTTTTTTCTTTCTCAAACCAGACTTTCTATTTAGCTTTGAAATATTTGGTGCCTCCTCTGCCGCAGGGCGATAGATGCGTGATATTTTTCACTTCCTTCCTACGGAGTACAGTGAAAGTAAAAATGTGAAACCAAAAACCTGTTCATTTTCGGTCGATAGACTCTCATCACAGTGCTCTGTTGACGAAAAATGGTTAAATTTAGTCGCTCTATTTTGAAAATGAATTCTCTAACCTGTGGTGTAGCCAGAATTATTTTTTGTTGGTCCTTGATACCGAGAAATTGTTCGATCCGCAGAGCATACGTGCGTCCGTATTTTCGTTTGTCTGTGAGCACCGCTAGGAGGTAAACTGTATGTAGCGTTTTTCTTCCCAAAATTGATATTCCCTAGTCAATGTGTCTCGAGTCGAAGCGCTGCGATTTTGAAGAAATATTCTTGATACTGATTAATATTACGTAGTATAGAGAAAGATTTGTAGTGCTGCGCGGACGGCATATTGCTGGTAATTTTTTGGAATATATTTTACCCTTTTAATATGCACATTTACAGAATTATGTAAACACTATTCCTTTAGTTAGTTATTGTGTTTTAAATGGTTTCGAATGAAGTTTTTCGTAATCAATAATTATTCTTCTGAAAATGTGTTTCATTTGTCGTATTTACGCTATGAGTTTTATGTTGGTATTTTCATTTTACATATTTTTCTTATTTCGTAAGAGACTAACAAAAACATATGAAATAATTTATAGATAACACACCTTTATTCTTACACACCCACCATATTCAGTACCTCTGAAATTACGATCAGGAAGCGAAGTGTTTTCAGAATGGACGACTAATTTTGCCCGAGCGACTAATTCCCAGCCGGGACAAACTCTAAGCCCTCGACCGGGATCTCGGAATGTGTGGTGGTGTAGTTCATGTTAGCGTATGTGTGTATGATGGGTGAGGATAGGACCAGGAAAGGAAGGAAAGATCCGTGGCCCTTTTGTTACGGTACTGCTCCAGCATTCGACTGATATTGGTCGGAGAAAGCACGGATTATACCGATCAGAGCAGTCACTAGAATTCTTCCTCTGACAGCGACTGAACTCAACCTAGCTGATAAATATTTATAAAAAAATAAACTAGTTATTATTTGCTTGATTTTGTACATAGATCAGTTCATTTAACTACAGATATGTAATGATGGCTTAATTAATAAAACTTAACGTACCTTGATACTAATACAAAAGTTGAGGTAACAATGCTGGCACTTCGTAAGTTTTATTATAGGCCTGAAATGAATTTGCAAAACATGTGGAATGGATGTTTATTTTTGATGCGAGTAGGATGAGTGGTGTTTTTACAGAGGTTGAATGAATTTAAAGTTAGGATATGGTGAATATTAGAGAAGAAAGGTGATAAGATAGTGTCCAATATCCTGCGACCGTCGGGACTCGAACCTGGGACCTCCCGGTCAGAGTCTCTGCAGACATGAGCGGATGCCCTGAGCCACTTCCCCCGGTGCGAGCGCCGCGCCGAGGCGCCTCCGCTCCTCGTGGGGGGGAGGGGGGAGGGGGTCGGCGTCTCGCGGCGCCGCGACGCAATCATGCAAACGTCGTCGTCGTCGTCGGCAGCGTCGTCATTGAGCGCGCGCGAGCGTTCTTCTTCCGCTCTGCGGGCGCCCGCGCGTCGCTAATTGACTCGCTGACACGTCCATTTGCTCGGGCGCGGGCGTGGGCGAACGGGTGAGCGGGGGGAGGACGGGTCCCCCCGGGCGGGGGGGGGGCGGGCGTCGAGGGCCCTGCGCGGCGCGGACTGCTCGAGAGCGTCAGGTGCGCGCGGCAGGCAGGCAGCCGCTCGCGAAAATTGCCGGCGCGAGCGCCGCCGCGTGAGGGCGCTGGAGACGCGCGGAGCGGGAGGGGAGGGGAGGGGGAGGGGCCACTCGATCGATCGCCGCGGGTGTGGGCGCGCGGGGAGGTGCGCCGGCGCCCACCGCCCCCCCCCCCTCGAGAGCGGAGAGGGGAGGGGGCGCGATTCAGGCGGCTACGACCTGCCGGGACGAGGTTGGCGCTTGGCAATGGCAGTTGGGGTGGGGGACGAATAAGGGGGGTGAGATACGAAAAGAGACCAAAAATTGTGGGTAGGACTTTCAAAGATTTTTTAGATAAAATTTGCGTGATATATTAATGTCAATATTTATTTTTGGCACAAATATTAAATGAAATACGTATAAATGATATTTTAATGCATCAATGCACTTATTTTCATAATAAAATATGATATAAGTTGCTTTATAATTAATTAAGACCAAAAGATACATAGCTGAATAGAATTTCAAAAGATGAGAGATAATATTTAAAAATAAGGTCATATCGCTCATGGACTGCAATAACGGCACAACTCAAAAATACGAATTTTTGTTAATCCACACTCCCGAGTTGCAGATTAGTCTATTTTCCATGAGCGTATCTTACAGTACAGTATTCCACCAACAAATGGCAGAAATGTGAATACAAGAAATGATGACGTATTAGGTTTTACGCCACAAATGATTGCTTCTCCATACATTCGACCAATTGCGGTTAGAGAATTCTGGGGAGGTAGCGACAAATAGAACACCGTTTTCTCGCACTATGTGAAATACCCAAGACGTCTCAAGAAACTTGTTTCGCAAAATTCTCTTATAAATGTATTAAACCGCCCACCCGAGAGCGGAGGGGAGAGGGGCGGCTACGACTCGCTGGGACGAGGTTGGCGCTTGCAGTTGGGGTTTTTTGGGGGAACGAAGAGGAGGGTGAGATACGAAAACAGGCCAAAATTTGTGCCTCTCTCGCCGTGTCTCCCTCTCTCTCTCGCCGTGTCTCCCTCTCTCTCGCCGTGTCTCCCTCTCTCTCGCCGTGTCTCCCTCTCTCTCGCCGTGTCTCCCTCTCTCTCGCCGTGTCTCCCTCTCTCTCGCCGTGTCTCCCTCTCTCCTCGCCGTGTCTCCCTCTCTCCTCGCCGTGTCTCCCTCTCTCTCGCCGTGTCTCCCTCTCTCTCGCCGTGTCTCCCTCTCTCTCGCCGTGTCTCCCTCTCTCTCGCCGTGTCTCCCTCTCTCTCGCCGTGTCTCCCTCTCTCTCGCCGTGTCTCCCTCTCTCTCGCCGTGTCTCCCTCTCTCTCGCCGTGTCTCCCTCTCTCTCGCCGTGTCTCCCTCTCTCTCGCCGTGTCTCCCTCTCTCTCGCCGTGTCTCCCTCTCTCTCGCCGTGTCTCCCTCTCTCTCGCCGTGTCTCCCTCTCTCTCTCGCCGTGTCTCCCTCTCTCTCGCCGTGTCTCCCTCTCTCTCGCCGTGTCTCCCTCTTTCTCGCCGTGTCTCCCTCTCTCTCGCCGTGTCTCCCTCTCTCCGTCTCTCCCTCTCTTTGCCTCTCAATATCTCCGTCTCTCCCTCTCTCCGTCTTTCCCTCTCTGCGTCTCCCTCTCTCTTCTTCTCTCCATCTCTCTCTCATTCACATTTAGTGGCAGATTCTGCACGTGCTAGTGCAGGTGGGATACCAGCGCCGGACCAGTTAAAATGCAATAGAATGTTCAAGAAGTTCCTCTTTCTCCTTTCCTCTCATTTCCTCTCCCCGTCTCTCTGTGCCCCTGTCTCAGTCTGTCTCTTTGTGTCTCTTCTCTGTCCCTCTCATTCACATTAACTTGCTGATTCTGCACGTCTCTCTGCAGGTGGAGTACCAGTGTCGGATTTAATACGTTAGAACGCTTCGTTTAGGAGTTATTTAACGACATAGATTACCGAGTGTAGCGGGTTGCATTTGTATGAATATTTAGTTTCTTATTTTTCAGCGCGATATAGCGCAATTTTTTCGATATTTTATTAGTTACTGTGTTATTCGGTGTGAAGATGAATCCAACAAAAGAGAGGTAATTAGAATTGGTCCAGTCGTTCTTGAGTTATAAATGGTGTAACCAACACAACTTTGTTTTATATATTTAGAAGATGTATAAGTAAAATTACAATAATATTGAAAATTATAGTTTTGTATTTTAATAATCGTGTGGAAATCTCTCATCAAAATGCTTGAAATACAGCAAAGTATATCAATTTTCTAGCATTACTTACAACACTCACTATAAGTAAAATTTACCTTTTTGTGTCATACATCACTAATATTGTGCTTAGCAACACCAATTCCATTTATCTCAAACATTTTCAACAGAAATGGTTGCCGAAGCAGCAATGCTCTTGGGTTTCTTTTGTTTAAAAATGCCTTCCTCGTACTCATTAATCAACAAATTTTTTTAAATTAGTGACCTTTGCACAAAATGTTGTAGATTTTTTTTCCGAATCAGAATTAATTCATTGGTTTAGTTTTCTTTCTTGTAATATTTATACACTCATCGTCATGAAAAAAGCTGCACCACCAAGGACCTACTGATCCGCTACAAACTTGTTGGGTATTTTGCACACCATTCGCTAAGCCAATAGTTCCATTTTTACGGTCGGTCGCGTACTGGGGGGGTCGAAGGGAGGTGCGTGACTTCGCGCCCACCGGTCTAGATAACAGGGCTTCCAACGTCCACGCTGGCCATTGCGACATCGGGTAGCGTCGACAGAGCGTCACCTGCACTTACACTATGCCTAGGTGACGCGTTCGCAGCCAGATGTCCAGTTACACTCTTTCGAAAGGAGCCGTATCGTG
Source organism: Acheta domesticus (assembly GCA_031308135.1). NCBI lineage: Eukaryota > Metazoa > Arthropoda > Insecta > Orthoptera > Gryllidae > Acheta > Acheta domesticus. The sequence goes on from JAHLJT010008756.1 coordinate 125,508,350, forward strand.
GGTGTGCGGGAGGCTGGTTTGTCCTGTCGCCGTATTGCGCGCTACACTGGTTGTATGGACACCACCATCGCCCGCTTTTGGCGGCAATGGATTGAGCAAGGCACACACATACGAAATGCAGGATCTGGACGTCCACCACGCACCACGAGGAGGGAAGACCGACGGATTGTCCGCCAAGCGCTGAACAGATCCAACGGCAACGATATGTGCTATTCAGCGGGCTGAGCTGCCTGCACTGCCACATACTGTAAGTGCCAGTACCATTGGCAGGTGGTTGCACAACGCAGGGCTCGCCTGCACGCCGACCGTTACGACGCCTGCCTCTCACACCCCAGCAACGTCGTTACAGACTCGCCTGGTGCAGGGAACGACGGACCTGTGGCATACCAGATCGGCAGCGGGTCATCTTCAGCGACGAGTCCCGCTTCCTGCCGTGATGGTGGCGACCTACCGGGTCCGTGTCTGGAGGTGCAGTGGGGAGAGCGCCACGAAGAGCGGTTTTTGATCTTCCATCACACGTCCCGTCATCCTAGTAATGATATGGTCTCGCGAAATCTCATGGTGCCCGTTCATCGTTAGTGTTCCTCGGAGGCACCGTGACAGCCGCACGGCACGTTCAGGAGATCCTGCAACTGGTGGCTCTGCCGTTCGTGAACGCCCACGCCCATGTCCTATTTCAACAGGACAACGCGCGTCCGCATACCGCAGCCATCTCCCGAAAAGTGCCTTGCAGCCGTGGATTCTCTGCCACGGCCAACCGCATTAGCCAAGCCTCCATTCGATCGAGAATGTTTGGGGTGCTAAGGAGTGTGCGATCAGGATCCCACCCCTACCCATCAATCTGCAAGAACTGCGGGCTCAGGTGCAAGCTACATGGGAGGGACTAGCACAGGGTTCCATTCAAGGCCTGTACAACTCCTTGCCGCGACGTCTAGATGCGTGTGTTCGCCGACAATGGCGGCCCCATGTCATACTAACATGTACCGTCTGTGGCCGTGTAGCGCAATAAATGTTGGTCCTACAAATGTGAAAGTGTAATCATTTTGTATGCATGGTACCTGCCTACCTGCCTGCCAACAATGATCGCAATCCGCCTCGTCCCTCTGGGTGCAGCTTTTTTTATGACGAAAGTGTATTATATGTAGATACTGCTTTTTATAAAAATAACTACGTAACTGTTTTACACATTTTTGATACGTAATGTTTTTCGCCACGTCTTATCTATTTTCGGTCCTCCATTAGGTTTAAACGAAAATAAACTTATGTAATTGATGCACGAGCAAAACCTCTTTTCATACTGAACTTTTGCGAAAAGATAAGTCGTTTTTGAGAAAATATTATTGAAACATTTCTGTAAACGTGCCAAGTAGTTTTGGAAAATTGTTATGATTTGATTCAAAATTAAGCGGAAACTACTCATATTTTGAAACCATTGTTTACCACATTAATTAAAAAAATAATACTGAGAAAAGCTTGTATTACGAAAGAAATTTCTTCCTTTAAACGTGACGAAGCAATTGCCGAAATTTCACAGATATTTTTGAAAATCGTAGGTGTGTCATATTTATAAGTGCATATTGCATCAATTTTAAGAAAAAAAAATTGAGCGGTTTTCGAGATAGTAAAATATCCTGGAAACTTCGTGTAAAGTGCCCCCGGCAATTTTAAAGCTTGCTGAACGGTCCTTTCTCGCTCTTATAACGATGACGTAATATTATTATTCCGCAATTATATACTGCATTATCACATAGCTGAGACGACGCGGAGTTGTTAAAGAAACAATGTACGATTCGTTCGGCATATACATATGCACGCGAAGCAATTATGTGAAGTTTTCAAAATATCAATTTTGGGGGAAAATCTGTGAAAGGTTTAGGCGCCAGTTTTATTTTATAGGGCGGACAGTCAGACGGCCAAAAACGGATACACAGATAGACACAAAGATAGAAAGGTAGACGGACGGACGATCGGATAGTAAGAAAAGCAAACACGTTTTGGTGTCAGGGACCATCAAAATGCCATTTCTGTCGAATTCGCGAGATCGATTTTTCGAAGAATTGAATAACTTTCTCTATACTATGTGTACGGGAAAGTAAAACCATTTCAGCGACTTGTTCCTTTCAAGAGTTGAAGAAAAGAATTGCAAATATCTAAAAGAAAAGGAGTTTAAAACTCAGAAAATTACTTATATTTAATTTGACTATTTATTGTTTTTATAGCTTTTAATTACGATTGCATAATTCTTTAAAAATATTAAACCTTTTAAAAACATCATAATCCACTAATGGACTGACAAACGTATTACGAGTTAAATTTAATTGATCAGGTTCAGAACGTTGAGTAATTTAAAGGCAAAACGTTTTCCTTTGACTGACGCAGAATTTTTTGACTCGCACTTTCATAAACTGAAGACGAAACGTAAAATATATTACTTTTAGTTTTGATCAGTTAGGAGTCCATCTCGTTAAAAACTATATTTTCTAATTCGTTTGGTTGAATTGGGTTGGTTCCGTGTTGAGAACGGTAGCGGATCGAAAACGATATTGCCCCAAAAAGTTGGGGAAATGAATAGGCAACCCACACCACTTGTGCGTATGGAGCATCATTGGTTGCCGCTCTCCACGGCAGGTGCAGCGGATGGGTGGAATTCGCGATTTTATTAAATTTCTGCGCGCTAAATATCGGATTAATGGGCTGCCTGTGAACGAACTTTGGAGTGCGTGTATTGACCTTTGATAAGTAAAAAATATATTTATCAAAATGCAAGAAATCACGATTTTAGTTGATCCAAATTATTTCACTATTTGTATTTCGCACATACATATTTTCATTATTCATCAAAATTAACAATTTACTTCGTTTAATAATCGACAAAAGCGCATCTTAATGGGTTAGATATGAAGAAAATAACTATTCGTTTAAATGTTATTTTATCTGCTTTCTTACAAATAAGTTGAACTTCATCCAAGGCTTTTGAAATCCTACCAATTTCCGCTCTCCTTATGCAACTTTCATAAATTATTTTGTACTCCTTTTTCCTTATGCAACTTTCATAAATTGTTTTGTATTTCTTTTATGTACTAGAGCGATATATATTATTCTGTTAATTACACATTTTAAAAAGTATTATTTTAACTCATTGCGGAGTAAAACTATGATAAAAGAATGAGTTTTTGCTCTAGATCTAGTTCTTAGGCAGCATCTTGCCTCCCAGGCACTCAAGTATAGTACGCATGATGACAAAACTCATATTAAATATTCAAGAAAGAAAAAAAATCAATTCAAGACGTAGAAATGAAATCTGTCTTAATAGTTTCATACATTTAACACTACTTAAAATTATCCATTTTTGAGTTGGGATAAGAATTAAGTACTCAGATAGAATTATTTATTTAAAGCAGAATTCTCCGTTAAAAATTTAGGAACATATCGTTGCAGATTTAGTTTATCCTTAAATTGTAATGATTACAATGCAGTCCTTTATTATATATGATAAATATTTTTATTCATTAAATTCAAGTGAAGTCATAAGAAAAATCTTATTTGTACGCATATATTATCTACAGGTTTGTAAGTTCTCGTATATTTTCGTTCTGTACTCTGTTAATTAAGAGCCAATTTTTTGAATGAGTTCTATTAATCCTATATTAATCTTAAATGTATGATTCAAATGTTTTGCGATTTATATTAGCAAATTGAAATTAAATGTTTTAAAGTAATAGTGAACCGAGTGTTAAAACATTTCTTTTGCTTTATTTTAATAAACAAATTCGAAATACATTTATTGTAATATCTTGGGAAATACTTTGCAGCTTAAGAGTCGCATACTAACGGAGAGGGGTCCACGATGCTCCCCTTCGCAGGTTTTGTTCAACGTGTTTGTTTAGGTAAGGAGTTTCTGTTTAATATTTTATGATTTTATTACTGGAACCATTTCGAACATTAGTGATAATTCATTCCTTCGACGCTTATCCGATGTTTACAAAAAGCGGAAACTGTCGCCATGCGCAATTGCACAGTGGGAACTCCGGCGCTCTCCTACAGCCAGACCGCGTCATCCACGACACGTACTGGAAGAGGTGGCTGCAGTGACTAATGTCACTGCAGTGCCCCTGACCGGGAGTTCCTAGGTTCGAGTCCCGACGGAGCTTCCACACTAGTTTGGCAGCTAGGTCGAATTCAATCGCTGCCTGGAGGAGAATTCTAGCGACCGTCTACTCTGATCGGTAGTTTCCGTGGTTTCTCCGATCAACACCAGGCGAATGCCGGAGCAGTACCCCAACAAACTGGCCACGGATCGCGCGCGATCTTTCCTTCCTCTTCTTTGTCCTATCTTAACCACTTACTTACACTTACATGCACTACACTGCCACACATGCCGGGAGACCGGTCGGGGGATTAGAGCTTGTCCCGGTTGGGGCAGAACCGTGCTGATGGGAGATACCTGGTTAGGGAAAACCCCGTCTGCCTATGGTAGGCCGGCACCGGATCTCGCCATCCAGCTGAGGAAGATCACCACCCCCTTCCGATGAAACAAATTCACTATTCTTACGGGACTAATGACCTCAGAAGTTGACGCGCCTGAAATCACTAACAATCAATTAATCAATCTTACAACCAGGTCTGCTCAAAATCACGTTGAAATCTTGTTTTAGTGTCTGCCGATGCAGAGAACCGTTGAGCAATTGGAGCAATTTTGTGAATATTGAAAAGTTCTAAAAAAACAAAAAGTTGCCGACATCCCGCGTCACTGTGCAAAGGGCTGTTGGTACACACAGTATTCAGAATGTATGTGCCTTTCACAAACCTCAAGCTGGAAACATTTACAACAAACATGTCAAAAATGATTAGTGTATATTTCAATATACTTGTATGATCAGTTCTTAAATATAAATAATTTGTTAATTATATTGCAAAAGATTGTGATTTACGCCGTAGATCCGCCCTCCCCTATTGATGCCTAAATGACATTGGTATGCGACTATTAATCATACAGTATCATGAAGATAAACAAAAATTGACAAACGAAATATTTCTGAATGAATCAAAATTTAAGGGAAGCGTTATTTATTGATGTTTAACTCTAAAAATCTATGTTAAAATTTGAAAAACAAAGAGAAATTCAGAAGCTGACCAATAAAATTTTAAATATTAACGTGGAAAATAAAATTAATTAAAGTATTTTCAGGAAGAAACAAGATAAACATGTTCACTTAAATACGTTGAAAGCTTCCAGGTAGTACGAAATAAAATTACATCTTCAGGAAAACTGTTCAATCATAAGGCAAAATAAGGGGAATGAGTCAAATCGTTTTTCTCTGTTACGCAACACTACTTCTGTAGCTGCACTGTTTTAACTAAGCACGGTGACGTATGGTTCTGCATACATGTCCGCCAAAACATGCATTATTAATTATTTTTATTCGAGACAGTCGATTTCATTATATTTATTAAGTTTCGTTAAATATTTTATACTTGAAAGTAAAAACTAGTAAATAGCACACCCTGTCTTTTAAACTGTCATGTTGTTCCTAAAGATATAAAAGGGGGAAAATTAGTATCGACTGTGTGTTAAGGAACTCGTAACACATATTTCTTCTTCTCTTGGAAACTCTTGATTTTTTGGCTTTTCTTGAATTTATCTTTTATTTTCTTCTCATCCATGAACTTTTATCTATTAATTAAAAATGTAATATAAATGGAATTAAACCAAATATTTAACATATTGTAATTTCAGAGATCGGATTATTAGAAAATTCAAATATTGGATATCTAACAGTCTACTGAAACGTGACATTTGTTATGAAGGAAGCCGATAAAATTAGTTGACCCTGGAACCAAGGTGCTGAAAGGAAAGACACAATTGAGGAACCTCATCCTGAGAAACAAACATTAATGACAAATATAATTTTCCTTAAATAGTATGATATTTATGATTATTGTAACGTGTGTATCACTTCTAAGTCATTAACACTACATTACATTATATTATACACGCAATGATTAAAATTAAAAGAAGTGAAAATAGTGGAGTCAAAAATATATTCATTCTCTTTATGCTAGTAAAATGCGTTTTTCATAAATAAACAAAGAGAGAAAATAAAGTTTTTAACAATCGTTTAGAAATTCATATAAAAATAGTCTGTTTCAATACAAATATTATAAATACTCAAAGTTTACCAGGATTTAAAAACATTTCATTTTGCATTTCTTGGGGTATACATCAGCTTCATTATTTTATCCCTGTAATACAGTTGTCTCGATATAAAACAACTTCTCTCCACTGAAATAAACAAATTATTAATTCAGCAAATTCGCTCTTCGGCACAATTCTGTTAATATATTTCGATATCACCATATCAAAACTATTCCACAGTGCACTAAAAATACATTTGAACACATATGACGGGAATGAGAGATTTCTAAGGAACTAAAAAACAACAACACTGCATCAATAGAAATTAGAGTTAAAGAAAAGTAACCGAGACTGTGTACATTCACTACTGAAGCCGGAAGTGTGATATTTCGTTTCCCCCGGAATGTCCATCAAGCGAGTCATCTCCGTAGCAGACAGACGTGAAAGAACACTGTGCGCGCGAGGCGGCTCTTTACACTTCTTTAAGAAGCTCCTTTGTCCATTGAAGCGCCGGCGGCCCCCTCCCCCCACCCCCGCGAGGTCACGTCGCGCATTTATTGGTCGGCGGTGGCGGCTGCCTTCATCCCGCGCGCTCCAGATGCCTGCGGGCACCGCCGGCAGCTTCTCGCCGCCACCAGCGGCACGCCACCCGTCACCAGGCTGCCCGTCGCCACGGTGGCGGCCACCGCGGCCACCGTCACCACCGTCACCACCGTCGCCATCCACCGCCGCCGCCGCCGCCTCTACCACCACCACTACCGCCGCCGTCTCCGCCGCAGCCGCCGCCCTCTCCGCCGCCGCCGCCACTACCGCTGTCGCCACCGCCGCCACTACCGCTGTCGCCGCCGCCGCCGCCACCACCATTACCACCACCGCCGCCGCCGTCACCACCACTACCGCTGTCACCGCCGACGCCGCCACCACCACCACTACCGCCGCCGCCGCGGCCGCCGCCGCCGCCGCGGCCGCCGCCACCAGCGCCGCCCTCACCTCCGTCGCCGACGAGGAGGCGCGCGCCGCCTCCTCCAGCCCCGAAGATTCCTCCGCGAGCGCCGAGAGCTCGACGCGGCGCCGGGCGCCTTTATTAAAAGCGCCGCTGAAGCGCCGGGGAATGCCTCGGCCGCATTCTTGGGAGTCCGCGGCGGCGGCGGCGGAGGCGGAGGCGGCGCCTCCCCCGAGAATTAGCGGAATCGCGAGGGAACACGCGGCGCCGCCAGCCCTGGAGGACGCGCGGGTCGTTACCGCGCCACCGGTCTTCTGACTGCCGCCATCTTGAGCCGCCGCCGCCGCCATGCCGCCCCCCTCCGAAATCAATAATTCCAGCGCCGGGTGGCGCTGGGAGCCCGCTGCCGGCCGTCGCTCCTTTCGGACGGTGGTGTCATCACCGTCATTGTCAGATGGCGTTTTGCCTTCAGGGTTCGCCTTTTGATATCAGATTACGTTTTCATCCCCGATCCCGCGAAGGGGGATATCCTTAACTATTTCATTCCCAGGACATCTCCTTGTTGCCTCTGACGTCACAGCCACCGTCACCACTCTCGCTGGCTTCCCCATTTCCACTCCGTCGGTTCGTCATTGACCAGTCTCTCCCCATTTCCTTCCGTCTCACTCGCTTTCATATCCATCACACCGCTGCCATCGCTAACGCCACAGTCGTCTTCCTCCCGTTCTACACCTCTTCGCTCACGCCTCCGCCTTTGTTGCCGCTCCCAATGGCACAGCTATCACTATCACCACCGTCGCTGCCGTTTAGCGCCGCCTCCTCATGCCGCTGGCCCATTACCACTTTCGTCTCCGTTTATCACCCATCCCTAGCGACTCCACTCGGCTGAATTTAGCTCAGAGCCACCATCTTAACGGGAGGCCCTACGACTTGGGAAGGTTCCCGACGACGTCCGATACTAGCTAAATAGCTCGGACGAATTCAGCTGCTGTCTGGAGGAGACGTTTTGGCGCCCGGCTACTCCGATCGGCAGTTTTCTGTAGTTTCACCGATCAATGCAAGGCGAATGCCCGAGCAGTACCTTAACGAACGGGCCACGGACCTAGCGCGATCCTTCCTTCCTCTTCCTTGTCCTATCCTCACCCCTTACGCACACACTGACATGCACTACACTACCTCACAAGTCGGGAGACCAGTTGGCGGCTTCGAGGTTGTCTCGGTTGGGGCGGTGCCGCGCTGGGGGAGATATCTGGAGTGGGAAATCGCCCGCAATCCGTCGTGTAGGTCAGCACTGGATCTCACCGTCCGGCTGAGGAGGAACACCGCCACCACCCGCGATGGAAATGATTATAGTTACGGAACTAATGACCTTAGCAGTTGACGTTCACGGAAACATCAGTCAATCGAATCTATCGCCACAAACACGCCATCGCTGTGTCATGCGTACAACATCGCGGCGCCAGCACAGGGACGATGATCCTGTCGTAACCGCCCGCCCAGATTTTAAGACTGCCATTGGCACCGCTATCTGTCCGACCTCGCGGTCTCTTCCGTTCCATAACGTCCCCTTCGCCCCTTTCCTGTCGTCACCGCCACATCCGCCGCAATCTCCGTTGCTTCCGCCGCAGCGTTCCAGCTTGGTCGCTGCCACTGCCGCCTCCCTCGACGCCGCCTCCACCGCCGCCGCCACCGTCGCCACCACCGTCGCCACCACCGTCGCCACCACCGTCGCCACCACCGTCGCCACCACCGCCGCCGCCGCCACCGCCACCGCCACCGCCATCGCCATCGCCACCGCCATCGCCGCCGCCGCCGCCGCCACCACCACCGCCGCTACCGCCACTGGCGCCACCACCACCGCCACCAACACCGCCATCACCACTGCCGCCACCGCCGCCCCCACCGCCGCCGCCACCACCGAGGTCACCGCCGCCACCGCCATCGCCATCGCCACCTCCGCCAGCGCCACCTGCGCCAGCGCCGCCGCCACCGCCACCGCCATCACCGCCGCCGCCGCCGCCGCCGCCGCCGCCGCCGCCGCCACCACCGAGGTCACCGCCGCCACTACCATCGCCACCGCCACCTCCGCCACCGCCGCCACCGCCTCCAACGCCGCCACCGCCTCCAACGCCGCCACCGCCACCACCACCACCAGCGCCACCGCCGTCACCACCGCCACCGCCGCCGCCGCCGCCGCCACCACCGAGGTCACCGCCGCCACCGCCATCGCCACCGCCACCTCCGCCACCGCCGCCACCGCCTCCAACGCCGCCACCGCCACCACCGCCGCCACCGCCGCCGCCGCGGACGCCGACATCAACAATGCCTTCCACTTGCGCGCTTCCCGTGGCCGGCGCAAAGCTCTGGGGCGCCTCGCAGGCTGCGCTTCGAGATGTGAGGGAGCGTAAGGCGATTGTCCCGGGGGAAGGGAGGGTGCGAATGGTCAGCGAGAGCTTCTTTCGGCCGCAAGTGGCCGTTCTGGATCTGAAGCCGCCGGGACCGTTCAATCGCTGTTGGCCGGGCTTTTGTGGTTTGTACTGCGCATTACGAAATAGTTTCTCTCCTTTTGGCTGTTTTTCGTTTATTCTCTTCTATTACCTGTGAAACACATCGTACTCTCTTCTTGTTCTTTTTGTACTTACAACTTATGTTCTAGTATATTTTCCTACTCTCAACTTTTCGCGATTTTTCCCTTCCGATTTTTGTTTTTTCATTTCTTTATTTCACGACTTCTTCATTTTTTGTAATACTCCATTCACCTTCACCTTTTTTCTCTGATTTCTGGCGATTTCTTAATTGATCTTTCATTATAAGCGAGTAGAAAGTAAATATTCCTTTCTATTAAAGTACCAGAAATATTTAACAATATTTCATAATTACTACTGAAATCGACTTACAGTTGTCTTAGAAAACAGGATGAAAATCCGTAAAATATTTACTGATGTTTGAATTAAGAAACAATTTGAAATAGTTTAGGGAACTAATTATGTACGATTTGTATAATAATTCGTGGTTTCATCGCTTTTAAGAACCTCCTTCTTTTTGAATGCAAATTGCGCATGTTGTCTGCTTCTTCTGCCCGAAACGATTTCGCTCGAACACCACGGCAGTTAATACAAACTCCTTCAGGTGGCTGCCCACTGTGACAGGTTTGTACTCAACGTGACCTCTCTAGTGAAAACGGCTTTCAGTGCTTGTGATCCACAAGTTGAGATACCATTTCAAGTGTACAATGTGTAGTTACAGATTCTGTGAAGTTGAAACGTAACAAGAAATACATTTTAAGTTAGCCAGTGGTGATACAACAGCATATACTTTCTAGCATTATTTCCCACATCTGCACTTTTCGACAATCCAAAGAGTTCAGCGGGAATGATAACTACGCCATTCATTGAAGCGTCCCCTATTTTATCCGTGGAGAAATGTAAGAAAATAATTAAAGTCGTTGTTGAGAAAATAATTAAGTAAAAACTGCCTAAATTTTACGCAAAATTATGAGCTAAATACTCATATTTCAAAAAATTGAACATGGCATTATTTCAAGACTGACATGACATTATTTCTGACTTTCAACAACAGATTTTATTGAGGAGAAAAAAATCTTCATCTTCAATGTTGTAGTTGTGGGAAGAGGCCGAAAAAAGGTTAAACTTTTGCAACTTTCGTAAAACTTTTCGATGAGAACGAGACTTGCACCATTCTTATAAGCGCTGTTAGAGGAAATAATTTAGTACATACAGAAACAATATTCCACTTTTGCGCTTACAGGGACCGACAATAAAGTTTTCTGTCGAAGAATTGCCGTTTTCTGATTTTCACGATTACAATACTCACTCTTCTTATGAAGTAAGGCGAGAAAGTAATAGTATAATAGATCGTGATAACTAGAGGCGCTACAACACATCCCTTTCTCGCATTATTAGCAAACCGCTATTTGTAATATTGTAATATTACAAATACTCTACCTCAGCTATAACTTGAAAAAGTCAAATTCAAACAATTCAAACGAAGCGCTTATGGTGCATATCAGCATTTATATGGATAGTCAGGAACAGGAGTCATTCTTTATACGTATGACACTTATAAATGAAACAAACACGAATATATTTAATTGTTGAAGTATACGTAGTACATTATACAGAAAATAATTTTATAAAAAGAAGAATTTCACACCAGCTTACCTTGCATTACATCGAAGTGAGCTTCCAACTTTTAAATACCGTAATTAACAATCAAAACTTCTTAAATTAAAAGAAGTGTGCTTGTTAGTTCTAAGTTGAATCTATTTCCTTCCTTAAATATATTTTCTTCTGTAAGAATATTATATACAACAGTAGAAATAACATGTCCGGCAACAATGACAAGAATCTTCAGAATTTACAACAGCCGAGCTGCCATTTTGCGAACTCTCAACGTGTCAAACGAAGCACGAGAATTTCGAATTCACAGTTTTGATTATTTTTCCAATTTTCGAAAATAGAGAAAGTGAGCCGAGAATGGGACCAGCACCATTTTCTTTGCCGTTCTTTGCTCAAAACGTGGAAAAAATTAACGAAAAATTTGGAGCCGTTTTTGAGAAAATCATTGTTAAAAATTTGAAACTTGCTTATGTTTCACGCAAAATTACGCAAAAATACTCATATTTTCAAAAAATTGAAGAAAACCTTATTTGAAGATCTGTGTTTGGTGAATACATTTCTTTCAGAAAAAGGATTTTATCTTCATAATTGTGGTTGTGGAAACACGCCGAAAAAATGTGAAGTTCTGCAATTTTCGAAAACTCAAGGATTTAAATGCTCCATTCTCTTAAGCGTCCTTAGGCTATCCGAAGACAAAATGTAATAAAAAATTTGGTGTAATTTTCTGAAAATTTTGAAAATGCCCCAGTGATTTCCTGAAAGTATCTCCAAAATTAAAATACCAGTTTCAAACTCAAGGGGATGCGACATCAGTCAGATCGATTAGGGAATGTCAATTTTGGAGAGAATCCTGTTTACGGTTTAGGTGACAGCGTTGTTCACAGACAGACAGACCGACGGAGAGACAGACGGACAGACATTTTGCCGTTAATCGATTTTTCAGTATCAAGGGCCAACAAAACATGGATTCTGGCTACATAATGTGTTAAAAATAGTAATTTACTATATGTAGGGACAAGATTTACACACTTTTTTGTTACCATGGCCCAGCAATAACATTTTTTCTGTCGAAAATTTGTCTTTTTTTCTCGCAACATTACAATATTTTCTGTATACTGCCTAAGCAGTAGCGAGAAAGTAAAAAGATTGCAGAATATTCTAATAAGGTTGGCAAATTTGTATGTGGTCATACGGGGCATGACGGCTTGAAACGAACGTAAGACATCCGGTGAAAAACAATAGTAAGTGAAACAATTTATTAATGGAGTGTTATGGCTCGTAAAATAAACAATGAATCCGCATAGAAACACATATTTAAAAGATTCTCCCCAATTTGGTACTTCAATGTCAAAATTAATAGGACAGTCGAACAACCTTTCTGACCCTTTTTAACCTTCCAGCGGGCGCGCTGTCGTAAATTTTACGACAATAGCAGATTTTTTTGTTTTGCTGTCAACTCATTGTTGTAAAAGACTTCTGCGTTTTTGGTATTCCATCTTTAGTGATGTATTCCTGCAGCCACTGTTTAGTTTGCACGCTATATTCAGTTTTTGTAACGCTCTATTCGGGATAAGTGCATAGTGACGGAAACTTTACGCTGAGCGCCGCCTGTTGTGCTAAAATATTGTATAATAATTTGGCCTAATCAAAATTTTCTGTAAAATGTCCAGATAAAGAATTCATGTGAACGAAAATAAGAATATTCTTCAAGAGCTGTCTGATTGGAGGACGATCATGAATTAGACAGTGACAGTGACAGTGACAGTGACAGTAAAGGAATGTTGAAAATATAGACGAGCGTCAGAACGATACTGGATCGGAACAAGATCTTTTTGATACCAATACGAACGTTTATCAACGGATATGTTTTTTGGTAGTAAATATCATTCTTAGATATTATAATACGACATAAATTTCCACTGTTCTACAATTTCTTTGATTTTTTTAAGAGTCATTGAATGTCGTAAAATTTACGACACGCGCCTGCTGGTGTGAACATTTTACGCGCGCCCGCTGGAAGGTTAAAATTTCCTTTCCCTCTGAGCCATGACCCATCATTTGGTCCGTGAGTGTTTACTGGGCGCAACGCCGAGGATTACGCTAGGGTACTCTTCTCCTAGTACAATGGCAGTCCTCCAGCAACATTTAAAGGGGCTTGATGCGCAACAATGGAGTTCTCTCGGGCGCGGGGCAACGTCCATCCTCGCGCCCGTACAACCGGTCTTTCATCTGCGCGTACACGTCATTTCGTGCGCCCGTCGGATCGCCACTCGCACTGACGTTACAAGCTGAAACATGGCTGCCACCTTACCGCACTCTTTGCACGAACTGTTCTCAGTGATGGACGCGAAGAAGCGAGAGTACATCGACGACTTACGCCAGATCGTGTGCATTCCTTCCGTCTCCTCTCAACGGGACAAACATTACGAGGTAAGGGATGCATGGAAGAATAAACGGCCATGAAATTCAAAACCTTTTCGTAGGAACTTCCGTTATAAAAGTAATTACACGCGCTTGTATGATTAGCGAAACTGTGTGCCAGTGCTGCTTCTCAAGGAGACGTTTCTTTGCTGGATTGGATCGTAGCATTACTTATTGTGTTGGCATCTAGGGTACGGGCGAATATCCTCCCATTGCGACTTAAAGGGTAACCTGCTGTCCGCTGGAAAAAGCCCTAGAGAAAAAGGACCGACAAAACATCGATTTTGACCACACAACGTGTTAGAGGAAGTAATTCGGAATCTCTCTCAGTACCGTCCATATTTTCTCTGGCGTCACACTGCCCCATGTCGTGACCAACGATGTATATAGGTTGGGTCCTGGACGCCATTTATTTGTGACTTCAGCAATTTAGATCTATTTATTACCGTCTACAGCCCGTTTGCTAGAAAATATTTATGAAATTAATAGAAAACTGAGCATTGTGGTATTTCAAAGGAACAACTCTATTTGATTATTTCAAACATAACCAAACCAAGTCAAATTCATTGACTAAACAGAATTTTCTGCGGAGATTAATTTCCCCCCTCTGACAGTGAAGAAGAAAATAATTTGATAATGATATTTATTAAAACACAACTAATGATATTAAAAACACTTCTTATGATATTAAAACACAACCATTTTTGGAGAAGAGACTCTTTCTTATTGCATCAATATTGTATTTATTAAACTAAAAGAAAGCTGACCATTGTGAAAATTGAAAAGAATATCTCTATTCCATTATTTCTTACACAACCAAACTAAGCCTTTAGAGGATTTTCTGAGGATTATTAATTTCCAATATATTAATTCAGCCACAGCATACATTTATCAGGTATTTGAGAAATATAATTGGAGTGCACAACATCCAGACATTTATCTAAGTACAGCCTAGGGATATTCAACACTTTTCCAAGTTTTTCTTCTCGACCAATACACCCTTCTTACAAGAAATGTTTGATTTTACTATGTACTATCTAGGTACATTTGGAAATATTGAAGGGGCTGTACCTGAATTATGTTTGGGATATGTTTTTTCATATGTTCTAATTTTTCTTAACTACAATTTCAGATTTAATTAAAATGTCTTAAGAAAAATGTATTCACATATAAGAGATTTTTTACCCTTGCAAAGTCTGTAGGGAATACATCTCAGCCATTGCTTTCTCAATTCTCGATAATTTCACAAAGATAATTTTCAAACCTCTTCACTTGTGATTTGTAATAGTTTTTACAAACAAACCTTCTACATACGCGAACGTTTTCTTGAGCCTGAAACTCCTACCCCAACTCCTTTATTAACTTTAGTTGATTAAAGAATAAATGATAGCAACGAGCGTTGTTGACGAAATCTCTGTATAATTGTAAGAGAAACTATTTTACATCGAAAATCGAGCAATTTTATATAATAGTTCTGCCGACAAAATAATCAAACTTTCTACACCTTTCGCATAGAGCGAAATGAGGACTCAAGAAAACGTGGGCGGATGAAACACTTTCCTCCGTAAATATATCCTTTCAAGGTCATGAACTGGAAAGAGAGGGAGGGTCTATCATCCAAACGGGAGCTTCAATCCCGAACAATTTAAATAGTAATGAAAGCTTTTAGTCAACAGGAATTTATTTTAATTTCCTTTCCAAAACACGAATATATCTTCATATACTCGGACATTTCCACCTTTTAAACAAACATCAAATTAAGAACATTAATCTGTGTTAACAACTCGCCGGGAGATTCTCCGGAAGAGTCCTTCGTTAGGCGTAGTCGAGACAGTGGCAAGCTGAAGCCTTTCCGTTAAATTCCCTCATTAGAGAACGTGTTGGTGGGCGTCGACACGGAACGCGAGGCGTCGAGTGGCGGCGGGGGAGCTTCCATCGCCCGCCGGTCGGCGCGCTCGCCTCGGCGATTGATTATCGCCTCGTGACAGCCATTTGTTTCCCGAATTGTGAGGCGCGCGGAGCGGAGAATTTAATTGAGACGCCGCGGCGCGGCGCTGGCGCAGACCGGTGACGCGATGAAGAACGCAGAGGCGGAGGCGACGCGGCGGCAGGGGGGAAGACGAGGGGGAGGGTGGGAGAGGGCGCGAGGAAATTTTTTAGAAATTGCATAAATTACGGTAACAAATTACCCGAAATTTACTCATTTTTTTCAAAAAAATTGTTCAAGAACGTTTTTAAAAAGCTGATTCTTTTATAACAGACTATGTCTGTCAAAAATATATATCTTCATTTCTGTAGATTTGAAACGTTAACTTTTTACAATTTTAGAAACTACAGAGAGACAGCCGATAATATAGCACCGTATTTCTTACCGCCCTTTGATACATACAAGGAGAAACATTAAGGAAACATTTTGAGGTTCTTTTGAAGAATAAATTGTTTAAAAAATTTGTACTGCTTATATTTTGCGTTTAATTACACCAAGTGTACACATATTTTCGAAGAATCGAACTCAACCTTATTTAAAGATCTGTCTTTAAAGAACAGAATTCATTAAGGAAAAATCTCTATCTTCGATATTGTAGTTGTGTGAAGACCCCCCCCCCCAAATGCACTTTTGCAATTTTCGAAACATCATGGATTTCAACGAACAACAGACTTACACAACTCTCTTATGTGTCCTTTACCCCCAGCCGACGAGAAAATGTAACAAAAAAATTTGA
Source organism: Acheta domesticus (assembly GCA_031308135.1). Taxonomy (NCBI): domain Eukaryota; kingdom Metazoa; phylum Arthropoda; class Insecta; order Orthoptera; family Gryllidae; genus Acheta; species Acheta domesticus. The sequence goes on from JAHLJT010008756.1 coordinate 125,524,712, forward strand.
AGGCAATTTTGAGAAAATTTTGAAAATGTTTTGCGGCTTCATGTAAAGTACTCTCAAAAATTTATATATATATATATATATATATATATATATATATATATATATATTGGTTTAGGAGCTGTCGATGACCACAGACGGACACATTTTGCCATCACTTGATTTTTCGAGATCAAGGACTCAGAAAACATAGATTCTGGCTGTTTCATGTGGTAGAGGAAGTAATTTGCTACACGTAGGAAAATGATTTATCCACTTTTTTGTACCCAGGGTAAGGCAATAAGAGTTTTTATGTCGAAAATTCGTCATTTTCCAGCTCATGATTGTGATACTTTGTCTTCTTACGTTCATAACGGTGAGAAAGTAAAAAATAGCTAAAGAGAAAAACGGGTTATGTCTTTCTTGAAGAAAAGTTGGTAAGAAAGTTTTATTACTACGACGTTGTATGAAAAGTGCTAGATAGTGGAGTAAGAGAACAGAAGTGATGGGAAACAAAAGGCTAAGGTTGATGACTAGGGAGCGGATTTCTATAGTTTTGCATATTTGTGTCTGTTGCTTCAGTGTATAGCTAAGTGAAATTTCTTGACATTTGGTTAAAATATAATGCTATGTAGATTAATATGTTAGTGCATTTTTGTGCATATTTGGCCGATTTTTCCTGTTGGTGCATATTCGTGTAATTCTAGGTGATTATTTTGTACATTTCGTTAAGATAGAGACTTATCTATAAAACGTTTCATCTTTTCATAGAATTTATTTATTTGTGGGCGTTCATTAATTCAAAACAGCTTATCACAGTTTGCGGCTTTTCTAAAAATGTTTAATCTAGAGATGAAGTACTTGTGCAAATGTAAGATATTTCTTAATGAGATATTTTTTAAACCGGTCAAAATAAATATAGGGCATAAAATGTACTTTGCTAAAGTGAATTTCTCTCGCGAATTCTTCTTTTCAATTATTTCTCTCTAAGTAGGGTAGATTATATTGTTTCCACAAAAGTATATATTTTCATTCCAAGCTCTCTTCTTCTAAATTTTATGAAGAAATGTTTATAGAGGAAGTGAAATATTGTTCATTTTAATCGTATATTAAAGTGCATATTTGAGAATTTTACGGTCGTAAATGAATATTTTTAAAATGATACTTCAAGATTTTTTAGGGCATAAGAATTCTCTCTCTAATGGCATTACAGTAGAGAGATAAGCAAATACATGTAAGGAGTTTAGAGAAGAGGGAGAGCGGACAAAGGCCGCGCTACGAGGGTACGAATCTGGTTAAATGCAGCAAAAACCAACCAAAGGAAACTGCAAATAGTTCAAAATCAATTTCTCAGAATCATTTCAAATGCTCCCTGGTATGTTACCGATAAACAGTTACATAAAGAATTCGACCTAGAGACTATAGACCATCATATATCACCTATGTTGCTACCAACTTCTTCTCAAACATATCCCAAATCCTTTCATTATCAGTTCACAGACTCGGCAAAAACCCATCACATGGGGCAGGCAAGTTGAATTTTTTCCGACGACACTGCGCTCTAGCGGCAGCAATCCGCAATAATCCGGTGATCGAAGTAGAAGTGAGTATTGCCGCGTGTACAGTGAAAATAGGTATATCGCACAGGATTCTCGAATTATACATACTATTAATATGTATTATATTAGACATAATGCTAATAACTTGCAGTTTTCAACCAGTTGATGTCGGAATATTCCAACAGAAAAGTTTAAATTAATGGCAGAAACTAGTATAAAGTTTTCATGTATATAGTGTAAAGGAAGTCCATGATGGGAATAAGAAGGGTCTTATAATTTCTTTTAAGCAGCCATAGTTAGCCTGCAGTCCTAATGAGATAATTAAGAATGGTCAAGGATTTGAATTGTTGGAAACCAAGTGCCCTTACCAGTGGTGTATCTAGGGAGGGGGGGGCAAGGGAGGCGGCGCGCCCCGGGTGACACCAATTAAAATATTTTATAGTCGGAATTATACTTGGAATTTAAATCATTTACTTAAAAATGTTATATATTAATGAAGACTATCTGATTTGGCTCTATTGTCAATAAAAAATGACATTGCAATAAGATAGATTTTCATGAAATTATAAATATGTTTGCTGCCCTAAAATCTCGTAAACAGGTTTTATAAATAACATTTGTTGATAAGTTATGTTTAATTGTAAAGTATTTATTTAAAAATTATATTGCAATTATTCTTAATTTCATAGAATTTTTTAATATACTATAAAATTACTATTATGTGCAAATATGTTTGTATTTTAATAAAATAATGTACAGTCCATGCAGCAATAGATATTTTCATACTTACTTTATGGGGTGAGGGTGACACCATTAGCTTTGCCCCAGGTGACACCAGCTGAAGCTACGCCGCTGGCCCTTACTCATGTAAACATGGTGCAGTAGTGGACATGGAAGAAAGAAATTGTACCTTTCCATATTTGGAATTTAATGAAAACGGTGATTTAAAGATAAAAGTTTCTCGTGGTAATTACTCGGCTTCAAGTATCTATGCACATACTTGCAATACACATTTGTCATTTTTTTGTCTATTCATCAGTCGATCAAGTTCATATTCTTTTTCATCGGGATGAAGAATTTTAATCATCTATTATTCCCAAAATTGAAAATTTCTATTTTACTTGTTTTATTCCAGCTCTTGAAGCTAAATTATGAATCTCAAAAATCGTTGTACCTGCCTAATTTAAGGACCATTTTGTTTGAACGAAGTTTACATGATAATCTATATTAGAGTGTTTTCTTTAGATTACACATTTCTTTACAATGTTATCACCTAAACCTAATAAAATTTAATTAAATTACTTATGACGCAGAAGCGGTTCTTTGTTATTTGCTAGAACACAGGCCATGTACATTATTTTGTCCACATGTGTCAATGCTCTCTTTCCCACTCGCGATTTGGAAAACAATAAAATTCCCAATTGAGGTTTTTTAATTTTGCTCAGTGAGGAACACAACAATTTCTTCCACCTTTCCTCTTCTTTTTATTCGGGGATTCACTCATTCAAGTTTTTCTTTCTATGCATCAATTTACTCGAATACTTGCACTCCAACATATACAACTTACGGTGGAATGTAACTGCGGTCACCGAACAACTTATAACTTTCGCCACCAGATGTCACTTCGGGCGTTGCTTGTCTGCCCCATAGGACGAGAATACAATATAAGTTTCCCTTTCAAATTTTCCTCAGGAAATTATCCGAATTATATCCCGACTAGGGAAGCCCGATGGGTAACCTCAACCACTGTATTAGTTATAAGTTTTAATTTAAGTTAGCTATTAAGCCATCAAACATATGTATAGTTAATTCAAAGTGAGCTATGTATTCACCACATGTGTACATTAAAAAAACTAGTGGTGCTACAACAGCACTTACTTTCCCGTATTAGAGGAAACACCTAAGTAGTATTGTAATATTGCACTTTATGCGCTACTAACATCTTCGCTTGGAAGTCACTATTTCCATTGCAGTATTGTCAGAACTATGTGAATTCTACAACTTCACAAAAATAGAATGCAAAAGTTTTGTAACCCTGTATTGGAAAAAGAAGCCTGATACCCTGGAAATATAGAAATGCCTTCCATTGGGCCATGATTAGGGAAGAGTATTTTAAAACCATGCAACAAATTCTCTACTCACTACAAATGGTACAGCATTTGGTGCAAAACTAAATATTTGCCTGCAAATATCAACATAAATTAGACAATTATAACTCCTTTTCATACAGCTCCATTAGGTCACAACAATGACACTAATTCACAGATATTCGCGAGCGAATTCCATTGTTGCAGACCCTGCATTGTCGCTATTCTGAGAGCTATTAATTCTTTTTACTTATTTCAAATATTTCAAAATAAACAATTTCTAAAATATTAATGTGTAAGTCTATAACAAAGTTCGAATGTAAGAAACGAAGAAAGAAATAATATACAAAATTGCACATTCTAATTTACGACGCATCCAGCTGTCGGAAGCGCAGTAAATTTACAGCGGCCTATTACGTTTGTTACAAAATTAAAGAAAAACTACTCGTATTTTGAAAAAATTAAGCATGACCGTATTTGTTTTATTTATTTATTTGTCAAAAAACAGAAACAGAATGGCACAGACTTTCCCGTATTAGTTTTCTATTTTCCTGGGTCTTCGCTAGCTATTCGGAATTGCCACATACTCTTTCTTGCCAGCTACCATCTATCATCGCCAAAAGTACATTTTTTTGTCATTATCTAAATTTTTCGGTTTCCTATTGGTAGAACAGAAACATTAATTTTAGAATATTAAAGAACACAAAAACCTAGCCGGAAATGGCAATTTTCTTTGAAAAATTATGTGCCGTTTAGGAGAAAATGGCGTTTTAGCACTACTAAAAATGCGAAATTTGAAGCTCATTTTCACAGAAAATTTTTGAGTTTTCAAAATACTTATTTGAAGTTATTTAAAGCACTTACACTCACAAATATAATCATCTTTACAAATTGCGGATAATGTGCATATTAAAGATGTGAGAGATCCTTCAAAAAATTTACATTTATATAACTTTTGAAAAAAAACAAAAAAAAAACTCAAAATAAACTTCACGCTATACTAATGAGTGTAATTAGCACTATCCGTTACAAAAGTTTCAAGAAAAAAATTGCAGCCATATACGAGAAAATGACGTTTGAGCATTTCTGAAAATGCCGAAATTTGAGCTACTTTTCACAGAAAACGGTAGTGTTTTTGAGAAACTTTACTTGACATTATTTGAAGCATATATACTCGTAAATATAATAATGTAAAAAAATCGCCGATAATGTAAATATTAACGACGTGAGAGACAAGTAAAGAAATTTACATTTTTGTAATTTTTGAAAAAAACAACCGATAGACCAAAATGGCTTTTATGTCATTGATAGAGTACATATACCACTATCCCTACCAAAAGTTTAAAGAAAAAATTTGGAGCCGTTTTTGAGAAAATTTTGTTTTTGTAATTTTTTAAAATTGCACATATTGCACGCAATATTGCACGAAAACTACCAAAATTGTGAAAAACATTTACATGACCTTTATTAAAGAACTCAATATGCAGAACAAATTTTATTTGAAGAAAAAATCTCTATCTTCAATTTTGTAGTTGGAGAAAGACGCCGAAAAAATTCAAACTTTCACAATTTTCGAAAATTCAGAGCTGTACGTGAAAATCGGACCTATGCCATGTTAAAAAGTGTAGTTTCCTCTATTCATACAAGAAATTTAAAGAAAAAATTTGGAGCCGTTTTTGAGAAAATGTTGAAAATCCCCGGGGGGCTTCATATAAAGTACCCCCAAATTTTAAAGAATCTTTTTCAAAATCACAAAGCTTCGACTAGAATCAGATCGACTGGGGAATATCAATTTTGAAGAAAATCAACCGAACGGTTTAGGCGCTAGCGTTGACCACAGACGGACAGACGGACGGAATGCCGTCAATCGATTTTTAAGTATAAAGAAGCAACAAATCATGGATTTTGACCACACCACGTGTTAGGGGATTTTTTTTCTTAATTTAGCAACTGGTTTTATCCACTTATTCGTTTTCACGGCCCGGCAATTAATTTTTTTCCGCTGAAAATTGGCCATTTTTTCGCGCAGCATTACATAACTTTCCCTATACTACGTATATCACTCTGTGTATACGTACGTATACGGGAAAGTAAAAAGAGGGCGCGAGCAGCTGGGGCAGGGCGGATGCTAGGGAGAAGGACGTCGCTCAGCGTACTCTGTCTGCAGCATGGCCGAAACGCACAACTACTTGTACAAAGATGTACAGACACACAACTTCTTGTAAAAAGTTGGGGACAGGAATTTACGAGAAACTTGGAGAGAGATGGGGATAGACAAGACGGCGAGGGGAATAACAAATAGAGCTAGAGAGTATCACAGAATAAAGCTCAGGAAGATGAAACGTTGTGTTTCAAAGAGAAGGGACGTGATTAAAAAGATGATAAGGAGAGTAGAAGTAAGGAAAAAGGAATATCACAGCAATGAAATTTAGGAAACCTCTAGGAAGCTCTAGAGAATTGGTAATGCGAAACCTCACAAATGGAGTAAGAGGGCATGTGAAAGAGAGAGAAGGACGGATTGCTGGTGTTTCAAGGTGGAGACAAACGGCTTAATTAGTGGCGAGACGTTGGAGGAGAGGAGATAACAGAAGTAAGGGAGGCTGCCTTCGAAAAGCGGCAACAGCCTTACACGACTTCTCCCGTTCAGGGGGGGGGGTATAAGGGGAGTCACGTCGTGGCAAAAATATATTAAAACCTAAAGGTATCATAGGAGAAGCCAGAAATACCGACCAGGCAGGTATAACTAACGGAAGAAGCAGGAGAGAGTGTAGAGGTAGGAGGAGGATGTGAAAAAGTATAGAGGTAGTAGGGGATGTGAAATAAAGACAAATCAAAGATATGGTAAGGAGGTAAAAATTGTTAAATAGAAAGAACTAATGACAGAAGTGCAGATACATAACAGATGCATTTAACTAGAGAAAAGAAACTGAAAAGGAAACGACGAGGCTGGGTAGGCAGTTGGCGATCTGAGAGGAAGATGAAAAATCCAACGGTGGCCTTCCAACTGACTCACGTTCCGTGCACAGAGGGGGATAAGATGTTGAAATTGGGAATATGAAGCACTAAGAATCTAGGGAAAATATGATACTGAAATGTCGGCGAGGAGAGAAGACGTAAGGAAGTTAGCTGAACACAAAGAAAGAAAAGGTATCAAAGTAGAGACAGTAAGGTGGGAAAACGAAGAGACGGAATTGAATAGAGCCATAGCAGTGCACGAAGAAGTAGAAACAGAGGTAGAGGTAGACCCAAAGGCAGTAGAAAAGGCAGGTGCAGAGATAGAAGAAGAGATAGGGGCAGAGGCGCAAGGGAAGACGGAGAGCGGGGGGTGGTGGTGGAAGTGGGTCGGAGGGGAGGCGGAGGCGGCGGTGTTGGTGGCAGTGGTGGAGGCGGAAGCGGATGCAGAGGTAAGGGTGGAAGTGAATATGAAGGTGGAGGCGGAGATGGAGGTGATGGGGTGGGGAAGGTGGAGGCGTAAGTGGAGTTGGAGGTGGTGGTGGAGGAGGAGATGAAGGTGGAGGTGGTGGTGGTGGTGGCGGGGAAGGTGGAGGCGGAGGTGGTGTTGGAGGGGGGAGATGGAGGCGGTGGCGCAGGCGAAGGCGGAGGTGGCGGCGGCGCAGGTGGCGAAGGCGGAGATGGTGGAGGTCGAGATGGAGGAGTTGGAGGTGGAGGCGCAGGTAGAAGTGGAGGCGGAGCTGGTGGTAGAGGCGGGGGTGGAGGCGGAGGCGGAGGCGAAGACGGGGGCGGAGGCGGAGGCGGAAGCGGTGGTGTGTGCGTGTGGCGAGAGAGGAGGGCGCGTGGCCGCCTGATTGTCTCTGGCTCGTGGGCGGGCGCCTCTCTGGCGGTGGTGGCTGAATGCCTGGCGGCGGCGGCCGCCGCAGCCGAAGCGGATCACGGCGGCGGCGGCGGCGGCGGCGGCGGCGGCGGCTGGGCTGGTGCGACGGCGGCGCAGCGCCGAGGGAGCGGCCGCGCCGGAAATCAATCTGTCTCGGGTCTGGCTTTAGGATCCGCATGCCGGCTTTCCCCCTCTCCCGGCGCAATGAAGCCACTTCTCCCGGAGCGCTCCTGTCCTCCTGCCCTTGATGAAAGTATTTGGGGGGGGACGTGTCGTCAACCTTTCTTCTGGATTCTAAGAACTTTGTGAATTATCTTTCGCGCAGCCAATATTTTTGGTCATGGAATTGTAGCATTTCATCGGTTAATCAAAGAATAAGATTCTCTTTTTCGTATTCCAAATATATTCGTGAAAATATGTAATTTTTTGTTAATTTAACTGCTCCACAATAATAATGGAAAATATTTCAAACGAGTGTATAATAGTATCTTGCGCCGTATTTGACTACATTATTTGCATTTGGAAATAAAGTATTCTCTGTAAACAAAATTGAAGGACTTTCCCCTTTTATTTGTTTTAAATAAGGGGACTTAATAATATTAGTCTTTTTTCGTGGCCTTATTTGAGAAGAATCTTACATAAGAAGAATCTTTATATATAATATTATCAAGTATCCCAGTGTCGCCGAAGTAATTTAAGCAACTGTATTCTTGAAGAAAGTTTGGTTATGCATCAATCCTCTACGTTCTACGTAGTTCACAACACAAATATGTTTGAGATTCAGTAAAGAAATTGAGTAGGAATGTAAACCAAGAATCTGTATTTGTTAAATACCTATTGTTCATAGCATAGCAAAGTTCATAACATAACCAGCATTATGTTCTAGAATGCGACCTCATACCGTGCATTTTGCTCTCAATACTTCTCTTTCTCTCTCTCTCTGTGTCCGTGTGCGGCCTCCTCTCTCTCTCTTTCTCGCTTTCTCTTTCCCGCTCTTTTTCTCCCTCTTCTTTCTCAGTCTCTCTCTCATTCACATACTTCTCGATATTATGAAAAAATGAAACAATTGTTTTGCAGATTCTATTAATAAACGTAGTATTAAATTATCCTCCGCAATCACTGAAACAGCAGGCAGAAAATAAGAAAAAATATCGTATTGCTACCCCAAGGAGAAAACTCAATTATTTTTTCTACAAAACATCCGAAAAATTCGCTTTTATTATGATAAAGTTTCTATATGTTCACCAAAATGGTTTTCAAATTATTATAAAATTGAAGTTCACGGAAAGCAGAATTTGCAATTTAAAGTCACGTACAATCAATTGCATATATTTACTGTATAATCAAAGCTATACTTTCGTTCTCCTTGTAAAATGTTTTACTCATTTAGTTGTAAAATATGGCATGTATAAATAAAAGTTCAATGGCAAAGGGCCTGAGAAATGTAGTTAGGTTCCTTCTCTTATTTTAAGCTATGCACGCCTAAGATCATGCTATTGTCCAATTTCCTTATTATTGCCTGTCCAGTGTTTACAGTCTCGAACTCTTGTCCTGGAGTCTGGAGTCTGTTTTGTCATGATATTAATATAGGTTTCAGGAAACAAAATTTAACAGGTTTTGCATGTGTGTCCTAACGAGCGACTACCATTTATCAGGTTTTGGAAGTATTCATTTTTCGCTGATGTTACAATTGCAACCTCACAATTTTAGCAAGATGTGCACAATTGTAGCAAGTAGTCAGAACTTACTTTCGGAAATTTCTGGTTATTTTAGCAGAGTATACAAATGGGCAAGTTTTCATATGTCCGAGAGATTTACTTTGGTGCTAAGAACTCACTTTCCAAAACAATGTGGTTGATGAGGGTTTAGGTGACGGTTGATGACAGTTTCACTTCAAAATGCATAAAGATAAAAGAGTCGTCCTCTTTTAGCTATTTTTCTTCAAATATTCCATTTACGAGCATCACAATAATATATCAAAACAGTGAAGGAAAAATTGAAATGAAATTACTTTCTCATTTGGAACAACGATTTTCTCATATACATTTGATTTATTTCCGCCTGACTGTTTTTATTGCTGGTTTAGGAGCACTGAAACGAGATTTCTGAGGCATAAAGAGAAAGACGATTACTGAAGATATTTTCCGTGCTATTTCCAATCGTAGAGCATGCATTTTAAAGAAAAAATGGAGACCTGGATTTAGCATACACCGCCATAACCGGCGCTGTATCTCTGTTTTTGGAGACCCCACAGCAAAAATTTGAATGTGAGCCGTTTTTCATTAGACCACTTTACAAATTAATCTGTACCTGGCTCGACAGCCCGCTTGTAGGTCGGGCCAGGGCCTATAAGAAGCGTGCCGGCCTCGTGGCCATGGGTTACGGGGTGCGTGTGGTTAGCACATAGTCGCTGGTCTTCTCAACCTAAGACGTGAGTTTTTTCATTGACACACAGCAACATATACTGGGGCATTTCATGGAAAACGCACACTATCATCTTTCCCGACCGTGAATCGAACCAGGGAATGCGAGCACACTAACTAATGAGCTACCCACGAGGTCTACAAATTAATATATATTCCTAAAATTGAAATGCCTGCCTGAGATTTCAAAATAAATATCTTTTTCTAATTTGATTTGATTATTTACATTATAAAACCTATTCAATTGTATTTACAATTTTTTGTATACTTGCCTGTGTGTTTGAGCTAATGTCAGGAAGGTTTAAACCGATTTTGATGAGCTTTTCACCAAAGAAAAGGTATTTTGTTGGTAACATTGAATGTAGTTTTTTCAGATCATTATCTTCTATTACGTTAAGAAGACCGTTTTTTATACAAACCCAAATTTTAATATGAATGAAATTTTGTAGACTTGTCCTTTTGATGGAACTTGATAACTGTATAACTGAGATTCTGAAAAAACTCACCGCATATCTCCTTTTCTTCCCTTATAATTTAAGAACACATTCTGTGAGTTTTTTCTCGGCTGATGTCGAAAACGGCATGTTAGTTTATGTTATAATGATGGAATTAGTAAATGGTTTGTTTAATTAATTGTTCTTCCAAACTTTCTGAAAGCTGGGGCCTGCCCCAGCCGGGACAAGCTCTAAGCTACCAACTGGTCTCCCAGCATGAGTAGCAGTGTAATGCAAGTAAGTGTGTGTGTAAGAATAGAACAAGGAAGAGGAAGGAAAGATCGCGCGCGGTCGATGACCCGTTTGTTAGGATACTGCTCCGGCATTCACTTGGTGTTGGTAGGAGAAAACACGAAAAAAAACTACCAATCAAGGAGAAAACACGAACAAACTACCAATCAGAGCAGCCGGCCACTAGAATTATCCTCCAGGCAGCAGCTGATTTCGCACTAGCTGTGCAGCTAGTGTCGGAAATACCATTTCGTCGGGACTCGAACTCTAGGATCTTCCGGTTGGAGGCGGTGCAGTGGCATCAACTAATGTCCTGAGACACTTAAGCCAGTGATACGCCGCCTTGTTTGGTGCACACCAGACGTATAGTCAACGCTATTGGTGCTAATTTCGCCTCTGGAATAGTCACAATCGTTTATCAAACAGGAAATGGAATGAATTCTATCTTAGGTATGTGAAGGTAATATGGCCACGTTAAGCGCCTCAATTATTTTTCTTCTTCTTCTTCTTCTTCTTCTTTTATTAAGGTTAACACCTGTGTTTTCTTCATACTTCACCATCAGGATGATTCAGGAGATGTGGAAATCCAACTTTCGATCCACCTTTTCTTCGGTCTGCCTGGATCGCGTTTTTCTATAGGTTTTTAATCTCTCGCAATCTTGATTATACTTTTGCAGTCCGACCTGGTTACGGGCTCATTCTATTCTCTTCTTCTTGTTCTTGTAAATTTTACTATGTCTGTAATTTCACATTCATTTCTTATATATTGATTTTTCAATCTATCCCATCTTGTTACAGCCAATATTGATCTTAATGTTCTCATCTCTGATGTTCTAAGTAGAGTCTTAGTTCTATTATTGGCCCTTGTTTCTGCTCCATATGTTATTACTGGTCTTACCATGGTTTTGTAAATTTTTACTTTGCTTTCTACATTAAGAAATTTATTTCTCCATGTCACATCTTTCAAATACCCTGATATTCTTGCTCCTTTCATTACTTTCTGTTTAACTTCATTATATGTATTATGTGTACTTAAAAATTTAAATTCCTAAATACGTGAATTTCATTACTTGCTCTATTATTTTATTCTTTATCATCAGTTACACCGTATAGGCCCTTGGGAGATCACCATTGATTTTGTTTTGTCAGTTGAGATGATCATATTATAATATTCTGCACTTTTCGAAAAATTATTCCTGTTTATATATTCCAACATTTTGCTCAAATAAGAGCATCTTGATGACCTTTAGCGATATTGCTTCAAGTTGAAATAGCTGTATCACAAAAAAGTGATTTAGGAATATTTTGTTTTTTAATAAAAACATTGTAATGTGAAGGTAATATGCCCGCTTATTAGTTTTATGGCCATTGTCAGATTAACTGGATTCATGTAGCATGAGCATGGAATTAGGGCTAGCTATACTAATATATAATATAAATTACCTTCTTACAGTCTAATTTTACAAAATCTGACATCATTTCAGTAACGTAATAATTAATTAAGTGGAAAGAAGGTTTCAGGACAGAGCGCCGTCAGTACGTTCTTGACAATTAGGCTCTAGAGCGCGAATGCGCAAGTCAACAGTAGGGGGCCTGGTATGGGGTTAATGGACTCTCCCAGACAGCATGCCAGTACTATGTCAAACATTTTCAGCTGAAAACATAGCCGCTACTTGGCCACATTACATGCACTGGCCATATTCGCATCACTTGCCTTATAACGCATTCCCAAACCACACGCTTTGCCGTGCCCTGCTCCTGCCGTCCCGATCCCGCCCTCGCGTCCCTCATCACGCAGCTGCCGTTGCTCTCCCGCATCTTGACATCAAGGCAGCGTATCATTACGCAGTTATAAACGGTAGCATTACCGCATATAATAATAATAATAATAATAATAATAATAATTATTATTATTATTATTCTCTATATCACGACTAAAGATGTTAGTGTCGGCTGAGTATAAAATCTACTGCAAGTTGCAACCAGCTACCTAAGAAGTAAATCTAGGGACTGTCGGTGCCTTTACAATACTTTGCGCAAAATGTGGGCTGTTCCAAATAAAGCGATTTATTATTATTATTATTATTATTATTATTATTATTATTACTATTATTATTATTATTATTATTATTGCTTCATATCACGACTACAGGTGTTATGAGTCGGCTGAGTATAAAATCTACACCAGGTTGCAACCAGCTACCTAAGGAGCAGATCTAGGGACTGTCGATGCCTCTACAATACTTTGCGCAAAATGTGAGCTGTGCCAAATGAAGCAATTTCTTGTACTTCTCAGTCCTTTGAATGACCTGGAAGTTTAGCCAAGTTCTTACACAAATTTTGCAACAAATTTTTGTTATTATTATTATTATTATTATTATTATTATATGCGGCGTCGGCGATGTAAAGTTTAGCGTATCGGACTGTTATACCCAAGATCGTGTGTTCAACCCGTTCGAAGCCGTGGATTTTTAAGGGCGAAAAAAATCCTCGTACTACTTCTTTCGGAGGGGAAGTAAAGTCGGCTGTCCTATGTTAGTACATTTACTGCATGTAAAAGGTTCTTAATCCTAAATGAAGCCTCTGAGCTAAATTCAAAATCGTCTGCTTCTGTCTCCGCTAGTTGATGAAAGGAGCGTAGCGAAATTTGCGTGGTCAGACAAAAGAGTAAGCCTCATGGCCTGAGTCTCGCCCCATAAAATAAGGCATCAATTCAATTCACATTCTCAAGAAATGTCCAGAAACAAGTTTGACTTAATTTCTCAGAGGTTAATTTCTTTATTGAAATGAATCAAATTATTTTTTAGGAAATTTTGTGCGTTTTAAAGAGCGTTTAATCAGTTTTGGTGAATATTCTTACCGCTTTAAAAATATTCGCGAAAAAGTGCCTGAAAGATGCTCCCTCACATTTGGTTTGCAGGGTAGGAAAGGGAGATGTGTTAGTTCTTAAAAGTCAAATGGAGTCAGTAACTTACTTTTGTTTTAAAGACCAAGTGAATAAATTTTTATTGAGGTCCAAATACTGTAGATTTGCATAAAACAAACAAAAATTCTTGTCTAATAGAAAATAAATATTCAAAAATGTATCGTAAGTTATGTCAGACAAAGTACTCTACCTTTCAGTGAAAACCCTATCAAAATCACTAGAGATTAGCCTGAAAAGAAAAAACAACGGACAGACGGACAACCGTAACTCATAATCAAATTCAATGGATTTTTGTAAATAACTATATGTAATTATAAAGAGGCAGTTACTTTTAAATTAAACGCACGCCAATTTTATTTATATACAGAATGTCTCAGAATGAACGTCCCAAAACTTTGGGCATGTAGAAGGATTGAAGAAGATAACAATGTCAATATTGCTAATGAACATGTGGTGAGATAACGAAGTTATAAATGTGGCATTTCCCCTTCATGTATCTGCCGAATACTGACACAGGCGGAGTTGCGTAATAATCAAGAGACAATGTCACATGCGTAACTTATGTCATATGTCACATGTGTATTGTATGCAATTTCCTATCCATGTTCACTAGCTAATGTTATCATCAATCCCTCTACATACTCAAGATGTTTCTAACATTTATTCTGAGAAATTCTCAATATAAGTGAAAATGGTGTGCGTGTGATTTATTCGCTTTTGATTTGTGCCTGTTCATTGGCAAAAAGTTACTATCTTGCACCCTTCTACATGTTTTAGAAAAGGGATTCCCAACGGAGTAGAAATTTTGTAAGGGGCCAATGTTGATCAAGGCGTGGAAAAAGGGTGAATAGCCGACTATGAATTGTGTATTGATCGATATAGCCAAGATCAGGATCCTATTAACTGGAAAAAAATTATATTAAAGAAAACTATCTTCGCAATTCGCACAGTAGAATTGTTATGGCCAGTTCTAAAAAAACGCTTAACATTTCGTAACAATTTCACAACAATGAAAATTATAAATTTCGCTACTCACAAGCGGAATCACCTTCGACTATTGAAAATAGACATATTTACGAAATTGTCTTTAGGGGTCTTACATTAACTTTTTTATGATTATGTTTGCTGCATATTGTGGAGAAATGTTAAGGGAGTCGAGGGAGCAAACAATTTCTTTAAAAAGGGTCCATGAAAGGAAATACTGGAAATCCCTGCTCTAGAAATTAGTAACGTGTAAAAAAAATATTTGTCTGTCATGGATTTATACGAGATTAGGCCAATAACACAGACATACAAATTTATATATAGTATATTACATTGTAAAAGTCCTACACAAAAATGTGGAACGCTTCACGATTTTGCGTGTCATCCTTACGCATATCAAATCTCATATTAGTAAGAGGCGGATTTTCATGAAATGTATTTTTTTCTTTTCAATTTAGAACAATGCCGTTTACTATAGGAATTAATTTTGTCATGTTATGAGAAAAGGAAATGACACATTTTGTAGTTTTTTGCATTTTTTGTCTATTTCGACTAATAAGTTCTTTTTTATCTTTTCCGTCATTTTAATGCATTTTTCCCTGATTTAATTGATTTTAATATGATTTTCATGCTACTTGCTTCAAGCTATATTTACGAGATCCAACAAATGTCCTCCACAGAATTCCTGAGTGGCCTATTCTACTTCTTCATTCGGAAATTTTAATGTCAGCAGTTATGATTATGTAATCTGAGAATCCTGTGACGCCTATCACAGCCATTTTCATTTCAGTCGATTTCGGTGTAACTAAAGACAGATTTCCTGGCAAAGAACAGTCCAAATCAAAAGTTTTAGAACTGAGTTCACTTAAACGAGTACAAACGATCTCTATTAGATCAGTAACGTATCAAACAGCTTGAGTTGTGCACCCCAACTAGTTTTGATAAAATTTTTTGCGTTATTTTTCTCTGTTTTTAGGGCACTTAAATCATTCTAGCGTACCCGTGCGAGAACTCGCATGCTATACCCCACCCTCTTCCTTATTTTTCCATTTCCATATTAAACCTGTAATATATATTTTTCTTGAAGACCGTCTTATCCTCCGTCACTTGTTCTATGTGTCACCTTTTGATAACAATATAATACACTCTTGCCAATACAAACTATTCTTATTTATTTTAATTATAGGGCAACGAGGTACACCCGTGCAATTCAGTCGCATAGAATATCAAGTAATTAGTAATTTCCCATACAGTTGCAGATTCTACAGGCACTGAACAGATGGGGTAGAATAGAAAAGCGCCCGAACCAGCAAAAATGTAATAGAATGGTCAAGGTGATTTCATCCTGTAGAGTAGTGTGGTAGGAACGTTTCTTTCAAACCTTTGGCCACAAGATTTTAGTTTTTAATGCCCTAGAACGCTTCGTTTAGGAGTTATTTAACGATAAAATAATCCTAACGTGTGTTGCGGGTTGCATTTTACATGAATATTTCGATGTTTATTTTTAATCGAATCCTTCATATTTTTAAAGTCGAAGTGAAATTCATCGCGTCTCCATGAAATTCTCTTTTTTTATATACTTCCTTTATAAATATTGGTTGCATGTGAGATCCTCAAAGGGTAGGTATACTAACGAAATAATATAGGAGACGATTTTAAGAGCATTTTATTGATCATTTTAGGTCATCAAAATCCGCCCCTACATATTATTAACGTTTCTTGTATTCCGGCATTATAAACGACCTTTTCTGTTGCAAGAAATCGTTCATAATCAGGCGTTTTATGGCACAAATGATGACGTATTGTATTTTACGGCACCTAATGATTGCGTCATCACACATTCAGCCAATCGCTGCGAGAGAATTAGGGGGAGGCAGAGGTAAAGAGAACAGCCGACCACAGTTTTCTCGCACAGATGTCGAATACCAGAGACATCACAGGAAAGTTCTTTGCAAATTTAAGTTTAATTCTCTTATAAATTTATAATGCGGTCATACAAAAAAATAGCGTATGCAACTCGTTTATAATGTTGCTTTATTGCATTCGTACAACTTTGAAAACTCGCTCCTAACGTCGCTCGTTTTCAAAGCATGTACTCATGCAATAAAGCTTAACATTATAAGCTAATTGCATAAGCTACTATTGCAGCGTAACGCTACAATAGTAGCTTATGCAATTAGTTTATAATGTTGACTACCTGCGGTGATGGCAGAATGTTAAACAAAGGGCGTAGAAGATGACGCATTGGGAATTTCTGCCTAGCGCGGATACGACGTGGTACGGCGGGGGCAATGGAAGTGGCGGGTAGCGTCGAAGTGCCTATATAACGGCACGAGAACAATGCCTCCGTCTTTTTGTTTCTCAGTAGCGTCGGCGTGCGGTTGTGCGTAAGTTTGTGCGAGTAGCGCACGTGGGCAAGGGGCCGGCAATTCATTGTCGTGTCGAGCGAGACATGCATTAGGTCTCATATGTGGAGCGGTGTGGTAGCCGTTCGATTAAATGCGTCCTAAAAGTGGGATCTATTTAATTAGTTAATTGTAAGTACTGAAATTTGTTATTTGTGACTATGGTCTAATTTATGAATAAACTCACTGTTCTTACAACCCACTCTCGTCTGTGTTTTGATTACACCCGTATGACGCCACACTATTATACTGAGACATTTGTAGAGGCGTTCAATGCAGATGCCGTTGTGTAATGGAGATGTCTGACGGCGCGTGGGCGTGTCTGTTGCAGCTGGTGCGCGTCGTCTTCTGGTTCGAGGACCGGCTGAAGCGCGTGGGCGCGCGCACGGAGCTGTGCTACCAGGACGGGGTACCGCTGTAGCGCCTCTCGTAAACGCCCGTTCGCCAGCGAAGCTTTGAATTACGTTAACGACGCCGGAGGGACGTCGTAAGACGGACGCGAAGCGACGCGACGCGACGCGAATGGCGATCGGGGATGCCCAACAGGGGTGCCAAACTCGCATCCGGACACGAGAGCGTGCAGTAGGGCCCGCGGGATGAGACGTGTGATTAGTTGACGATGTTCATACCATAAATTATACATAAGGTGTGTTCAAAAAGTCATGAAATACATTTTTTAAACATTATTGACGATGTATTCAATGTATGCAATTTTACAATTCTTCAAGCTTTACAATCTTCCAAGCTTTACAATTCTTCAGATTAGCATCGTTAGCATCGACACATTTTTTCCAGTGCTTCACTCACGATTGGGAGGTCCCCTGGAAAGCCTCGACCGGAACCTCGTGTAAAAGCGTTGTCACAGCCTTTTGGATGTCCTCAATGCTCTCAAAACGGCGTCCTTTGAGCCGGTTTTATTCTTGGGGAACAGGAGGAAGTCCGGCATAGAGAATTCGGGATTAAGGTGGCTGCGGCAGCGTGGCAAGTTGTGCTTGGCTAAGTTCTCGCGGACACGCAGAGAGTTGTGACTGGGTGCGTTGTCGTGATGCAATAGCCACGTAGCGGCGACGTCTTTTCGCACTCGGAGGACCTTTTCTTAATCTTTCCAGAACATCTATATAGTAAAGAGTATTAACGGTCTGTCCTTGGGGTACAAACTCTTTCAATTCAATATTTCACGAGCACGATTCACATCGTCTTCGTTTCTGCTTACTGATGGTCTTCTAGTGCGACGGTCATCGTCCACCCCGTCATGGACGTCCTTAAAGTTCTTCACCCACCTCGTAACTTGCGCATAATTCATGGTAGACTTCCCGTTGGCTTGCGTTAGCATTGCACGAGTATCGGAAGGTTTTTTATGGACGTTTCCACCGGCAGAGATGGCTCAGTACATTAACTGATGTCACTGCAGTCCCTCTCACAGGGAGGCCCTAGGACTCCACTCCCCACGGCGGAAGGATTTTCCTAGCTTGTCAGCTAGGTCGAATTCAGTTGCTGTCTGAAGGAGAATTCTAGCGGCCGGCTGCTCTAATCGGCAGTTTTCCGTGGTTTCTCCGATCAACACCAGGCGAATGCCGGAGCAGTACCCCACGGACCGCGCGCGATCTTTCCTTCCTCTTCCTTGTCCTATCCTCTCCTCTTAAACACACACTTACTCTAACATGCACTACACTACCACACATGCCGGGAGACCGGTCTGGAGCTTACAGCTTGTCCCGGCTGGGGCGGTGCTCCGCTGGTGGGAGATACCTGATTGAGGGGAAAACCCTCTAGTCGACGGTAGATCGGCGACAAATCTCACCATCCAGCGGGGGAAAATCACCGCCACCTCCAGAGGAAAACACGCACTACACTTACGGGACTAATGATCTCTGTAGTTGACGCGCCTGGAAACACGAACCAATCACTCATCACGCGTCATGACGACGTCGCGGAACAGAGGTGAACTTATTCAAGGACGCTGATGCTCGGAGCAGACAGATTGGTGCGCTGTAAAGCTGAGGTTCCCTCCCCCATCTAACTCAACTAGTCCAAGCGAGCTGCGGCGAATAGAGGCGCAGGAAAAAAATATATTTCATAACTTTTTGGGCACACCCTCTTTTATGGTTACGCAGAGACGACTGCTATTATGAAGCATACACGTCAAAAATTTGCCAGATATTTAATTAGATCTCCGTTAGCTAAGGCACTGCCTATCTAAACAATTGGACAACTAATTCAGTTAGTAAAATAGTTGGTTAGCGAGTTATCTATGTAGGTAGTTGGGATGTTACGTAGATAGTTATTTAGGAAACAAACGAATAGGTTAATGAGCATAAAGGACGTGTGGAAACATTTATAAAGGATACAAAAGTAGAACTTGGCACTCCTTGCAGGGTCTTATTACAAATAACTTTGACAAGATATATCTCCGTTTATTAATGAAACTTAAATGCTTTCATTTCATGTGTCTAATTCAAAACGGCGGCATTCTATCAGATATAGATCGTGGAGAAGGCTGTTTAAAAAAGAAGGTAACTTCCACGGTGAAATATTTGAGCCTCGGTTTTCCTCTTTCAGATTTCGAAATGTGCTGGTATTGTCCCACTTAGCTGTAATAGAAGTTGAATTGGAGTAGAATCTTTGGATTCCAGATTTTTTTCTCAGCCCGGCAAATAGAAAACGAACCAGTATACCTCACAATAACAATGGAAGTACATACTGGTTCTCAGTACGTTAAAATAATAATCGAATGTGGGAGTTTTGTCAAAAATAAAATTCGTCAGAAATACCCTCGGGCGGAAAAATAACTAGTTTTTCATGAACACGAGCCAGAAATATCATCCCCATTCGCGAGTATTTCAATTTATTTTTTGGATCGCCCCATGTGGCAAAACTGACGGGATAATTTCATTTTCTCTCCGTGCGCCTTTTCAGGTCATGTTGCGCGAGGTGCGCTTAAGCGCTTGGAAGGACTTAGTCGCTTGCTAGTGTAGGGCGCCAGTAAAGTCTCTCCGCAGAGACTTTCTGCAGAGAGTGTTTAGTTATTTTCGTAGGATGAGATGCAGCTTGTAACAAGAGAAAACTTAAATTGCCTACTCACCACTGTCATAATTAGGGTGCGGATTTTAATGCAATATAGTTCTTTTCTTTTCACTTTAGAAAAATGCCGATTAATATAGAAATTAATTTTGGGCCATGACAAAGGAAATGACCAATTTTTATATGTCATTTGTTTTGCATTTTTAGTCGATTTCGGATAATAAGTCATTTTTTACCTTTACCCGTCATTTTCAATCCATTTTTTTACTGATTTCAACGATTTCAATATATTTTTATTGGTACTTGCTTCAAATAATATTTACGAGATGCTAAAAATGTTCTCCACAGAATTCCTAAATACCTATGGCTACCTATACCTGGTAGCCTATTCAATTTTTTTGCTCAAAACTTGTAATGCCCGATATTGTAACTAATATAAG
Organism: Acheta domesticus; assembly: GCA_031308135.1. NCBI lineage: Eukaryota > Metazoa > Arthropoda > Insecta > Orthoptera > Gryllidae > Acheta > Acheta domesticus. The sequence continues at coordinate 125,545,090 of JAHLJT010008756.1, forward strand.
GTTCCTGTGGCGCCTGTCAGCGCCAATGGTGGTTCTGCGGGTTCCGGGATAACTAAAGATATGCATTTTGAACAGTCCAAACCAAAAGTTTGAAAACTGAGTTTACTTGAACAAATAGAAGCAGCCTTGATTACATCAGTAATATACCCAAAAGCTTGAGTTGTTCATCCGAAATGATTTTAATAACATTTTTTACGTAATTTGTCTTTACTTTAAGGGCATTTTAAAAACATTTTATTGATCATTCTTGGCAATGTTTAGGTCCTCAAAATCCGCCCCCCGAGTCGTAACAGATGCTGAAAGTGTCCCCTTCATTTGTTTCCCAGTAATCTGACTGTTACCAACATTAATGCAACTCTTAACAAGAGGTTCTCATTCAGATCAGTGCAGAGAGACTATCCTGGCGCATTGTATATGTAGTTGCCCAGCTAGTGAGTTAGGCGGCGTTCACAGTAGAGTCGATTTTGCCCAAAGTTTTGGGCGGCTCACGTCGGTCGAAGAAAATCAAAATTAACAGATCTTCGTCCGACAGTCGATGTCCTCGGACGCCGTCGGAAGAGAAGGTTCCGGTTCGATACGACCTTTTCCATTTAGTACTATCAAGTGTTTCAACGAATTCGGCACATCGGACACAAACTTCATGTCTGCCGACTGAAATTTATTCCAAAACCTCCTTCACTGAGACCGCCACCTAAGCCATCCAGTAGGCTAGCTAATTCATCGGCTCTAAGGATAACTGGCTAGTTATTGAGACTAGTTATTTAGATAACTATCAAGGTAGACAGTGAGCACTAACCAATCTTACAATGGCGCTTCTAAACGAAGTACGTAATGTTATCACCATTTATCTCGGCGTTATTTGGTGACTAATATTTTCGTTTCATTTCTTTGTAAATGAGGAAAATAAGTATTTTTTGTAATATTGTTCTGATACATCGACTTTAAGTAACCAAACAGAGGAACTTAATGCTCTTCTAAACCTGGAACGTTCGTTAAGAATTTTAAAGTCCCGCTGCCGGTTTAGAACAAGCCAAGAAAATGAGTTGTAGCTAAAGATGGCTGATGAGTACAGAGGTGGCCAAATTATTATGGTGGGGTTATTGAATGAGGAAAAAAATGTATTTGTATCCATCGATCTTGACAATAAACTGTGAGTACAGATTTCTGATGTATTATACACATAATTAATATTCACAATTAACAGATTTGTTGGGAGTCGTGTTCTAAATCAATTTTTAATCCTTTATTTCAATTTCAGAGTATCTTTTGCCAGATACGAACGAGTTTTTATGAGATAGTTTGTACGGCCTCCTTTTTATCAGTTTCTTTTCACTATATTAGATCGAAACTTTTGTATGGGCTTCATGACAGTTGTCATCGGCACATTGGAGCACAAACTGATCAATTTCTTATATTTTCCAACATTCTTTCGTATTGTACAGGACACAGACATGCGTGAACATGCATGGATTTTTTCCAAACCACTCATTTATTTGAGGGAATCATTGGTTCTTTTCGACCCGTGATTCTTGGTCATGCCTCATCATACCATTAACTGGTGCATACATTTCCAGCACTATTAACAGGCATTTCACTTCAAAAAATTACATTTTTCAGGTGTTTCCCACGACACATTGTAATACCTTAAGTCAAGGAAAAAAGATCTACTATAATGTGGCTACCTCTGTACTCACACGACAAGAAAATATATTTATTTTTTGCATTCCAGCATTATAAACGACCTTTTCTGTTGCAAGAAATCGTTCATAATCAGGCGTTTTATGATGACGCATTAGATTTTACGATTCAAATGATTGCGTCATCACACATTCAGCCAATCGCAGCGAGAGAATTAGGGGGAGGTAGAGGTAAAGAGAACAGCCGACCACAGTTTTCTCGTACAGATGTCAAATACCCGAGACATCACAGGAATTGATCTTTTACTACTGACGAGAAAGTTGTATGATGTAAAGTGAACAGGTTTTCTAAATGTAATTTCTTGCTATGAAAATGGTTTTTAATTAGAGATTTTAATATTACATATTATATCCTATTTTGCATATTTCTTACATATTCTTACTATTTTCGTTACATATTTATGTACATATTTTGGCGTTTTATACTACATATTTTTCCGGTCTCTAATGATCATTGTTGTTACCACATAATCGTTCGGACATATTTATTTATCCTAACATTTGCAACTTAACCAGCTCTTCCTTTCGGCCCCTTCCTGTCCTACTAACCCATCATCGTCTTCACAATTGTCCCATCGTCTTCGCAATTGTCCCATCGTCTTCGCAATTGTCCCATCGTCTTCGCAATTGTCCCATCGTCTTCGCAATTGTCCCATCGTCTTCGCAATTGTCCCATCGTCTTCGCAATTGTCCCATCGTCTTCGCAATTGTCCCATCGTCGTCGCATTGTCCCATCGTCTTCGCAATTGTCCCATCGTCTTCGCAATTGTCCCATCGTCTTCGCAATTGTTCCATCGTCTTCGCAATTGTCCCATCGTCGTCGCAATTGTCCCATCGTCGTCCGCAATTGTCCCATCGTCGTCGCAATTGTCCCATCGTCGTCACAATTGTCCCATCGTCGTCACAATTGTCCCATCGTCGTCACAATTGTCCCATCGTCGTCACAATTGTCCCGTCGTCGTCACAATTGTCCCGGTCGTCGTCACAATTGTCCCGTCGTCGTCACAATTTTTCCCGTCGTCGTCACAATTTTCCCGTCGTCGTCACAATTTTCCCGTCGTCGTCACAATTTTCCCGTCGTCGTCACAATTATTCCGTCGTCGTCACAATTATCCCGCCGTCGTCGTCACAATTATCCCGTCGTCGTCGTCACAATTATCCCGTCGTCGTCGTCACAATTATCCCGTCGTCGTCGTCACAATTATCCCGTCGTCGTCGTCACAATTATCCCGTCGTCGTCGTCACAATTATCCCGTCGTCGTCGTCACAAATATCCCGTCGTCGTCGTCACAATTATCCCGTCGTCGTCGTCACAATTATCCCGTCGTCGTCGTCACAATTATCCCGTCGTCGTCGTCACAATTATCCCGTCGTCGTCGTCACAATTATCCCGTCGTCGTCGTCACAATTATCCCGTCGTCGTCACAATTATCCCGTCGTCGTCGTCGTCACAATTATCCCGTCGTCGTCGTCACAATTATCCCGTCGTCGTCGTCACAATTATCCCGTCGTCGTCGTCACAATTATCCCGTCGTCGTCGTCACAATTATCCCGTCGTCGTCGTCACAATTAATCCCGTCGTCGTCGTCACAATTATCCCGTCGTCGTCGTCACAATTATCCCGTCGTCGTCGTCACAATTATCCCGTCGTTCGTCGTCACAATTATCCCGTCGTCGTCGTCACAATTATCCCGTCGTCGTCGTCACAATTATCCCGTCGTCGTCGTCACAATTATCCCGTCGTCGTCGTCACAATTATCCCGTCGTCGATCGTCACAATTATCCCGTCGTCGTCGTCACAATTATCCCGTCGTCGTCGTCACAATTATCCCGTCGTCGTCGTCACAATTATCCCGTTCGTCGTCGTCACAATTATCCCGTCGTCGTCGTCACAATTATCCCGTCGTCGTCGTCACAATTATCCCGTCGTCCGTCGTCACATTATCCCGTCGTCGTCGTCACAATTATCCCGTCGTCGTCGTCACAATTATCCCGTCGTCGTCGTCACAATTATCCCGTCGTCGTCGTCACAATTATCCCGTCGTCGTCGTCACAATTATCCCGTCGTCGTCGTCACAATTATCCCGTCGTCGTCGTCACAATTATCCCATCGTCCGTCACAATTGTCCCATCGTCGTCACCGATGTCTCATCATTGTCACAATTGTCTCATCATCCGTTACTGATGTTCCATCATTGTGCCAAATGTCCCATCCTATTCACAATTGCCCCATCGTCGTCACTGATGTCACATCCTTGCATAATTGTCTCTAGTGATGTGTGCGGGGGTGCGTAGGAGTCTGTCGCCCGGCGGAGGCGAACCAGCCCGTCGCCGGGGGCGGGCGGGCGTGGCGGCGGCGCCGCCCGTGCTGCTGGCGTGGGCGGGGCGCGGTGGGCGGCGACGCACCGTCTGCGTCTACTGCCACCTCGACGTGCACAGCCGTGGAGAGCGACGCGTCTGGAAGTGCGTCCGCTCAAGTAACAACGCGCTCTGCTCCTTCTCATTCATTCATTGAGTTTTAATGCTAACGGGCGCGTCAACTACAGAGGTCATTGGCCCCGTCAGTGTAGTGCGTGGTTTTCCTCGGGAGGTGGCGGTGATGTTTTCCCCGCTGGATGGCGAGATCCGGCGCCGACGTACCGTCGACTAGCGGCTTTTTCCCCAACCAGGTATCTCCCACCAGCGGGGCAACCGCCACAGCCGGGACAAACACTAAGGTCCCGACCGGTCTCCCGGCATGTGTGGTAGTGCAGTGCGTGTTAGTGTAAGAGTGTGTGTGTAAGAAGAGAGGATAGGACAAGGAAGAGGAAGGAAAGATCGCGCGCGGTCCGTGGCCCGTTTGTTAGGGTACTGCTCCGGCACTCGCCTGATGTTGATCGGAGAAACCACGGAAAACTACCGATCAGAGCAGCCAGCCGCTACAATTATCCTCCAGACAGCGACTGAACTCGACTTAGTTGACAATTTAGTGTCGAAAATCTTGCCGCCTTGGGGAGTTGAGTTCTAGGACCTCCCGGTCAGAGGGACTGCAGTGACATCATTTGATGCCCTGAGACATCTCTCCCGGTCTACTCCTTTTGCCCGCGCGGTTTCAGTTACTTTGGCTCTTCGCTTTGGCCAACGAGAGAATAAAGTGGATGTAAATATTGCCACGTGGGTAGGCGGTCGCTGATTGGCTACAGGTCTGCGATATATTTTTCTCCCTGGACTTCAAGAACATTCATAATAAAATAGTTCCGTAAATTCAAATAAATACCATTTTTGTATACCAACAATATAAACCTTTTTTGTTGCAAAAGTCGTTCATCAAAGGGCATTTTACGGCACAAATGATGACGTTTTAGCATTTTACGTCACAAATTATTTCGTCATCTCACATTCAGTCAATCACAGCGAGAGAATTGCGGGGATGTAGAGGTAAACGGAATATCCAGCACCGTTTTCTCGCACAGATGTCAAATACCTGAGACTGTCACAAGAAAGTGGTTTTGCAAAAATCAAGTTTGATTCTTCTATAAGTTTATAATGCTGTTACACAACAGAATATCGTATGCAAATCGTTTCAAATGTTGCTTTATTGCATTCATACAAATTTGAAAACTCCTATAACTACAAACTCCTACTCCTAATAATACAAAACTGAAAACTCCTTACGTCACTTGCTTCAAAACATGTCTCATGCAATAAAGCTTTATATTATAAACTAATTCCATCAACTACTATTATCCAACAAGAGAATGAAGTGGATGCAAATATTACCACGTGGTAGGCGATCGCTGATTGGCTGCAGGTTTTGCGATGCACATTCCTCCTCGGACTTCAAATGTACGCCTGATAAAGTAGTTTCGTAGGAATTCAAGTAAACGTCTTTAATCTACAGCAATCAAATCAGAAGTAAACGTCGCAATAAGAGTGAATTTACTTTACGTGGTATTTATTGTAACGTATCAATCGAGAAGGGTAAATGAAGAGAAGAAGTAGTTTTCGATGTAATGGCGGGCCCGCAGTCGTCGAGACTGTGAAACTATTTGAGCGGAATTGAGCAGAGCGATTTGAGCTAAATTGAGCGAAAAAGAAACTATTGCATTAGTGTCAAGTTCGATGGTTTATAATAGTGGGCATGTGATTATGTACGTCACGTGTCGATTGACTGAATTATTTGTGGTGCCTTTTTCACTGAAGGTCCTGAACAATCATCTGCAACGCCATCGTCTGAAATTGTAAAACATACACAAGAAAAGCCGACAGAATGTGGCAGAACAACGTATTTTAAAACTTGTTTTAAACATGTCAATTCATTACGCAACAAGATTACGGAATTGCAATTCATAGTTGATAGAGCCAAACTCCACTATTAGATTCAGAATGAAAGCGTTTCCCTTCAATGTAAGAAACTATACATTTTACGTTAAATCAGTTATTGGTACAGTATTTCAGTAACCTATTTTGGCTTACATGTAAAGAAAATTCAGCATTTCATATGCAAGACAAGTGAAACTCGCATTCTTCTGGTGTACCTAAATTTCGTGTCATATTGACAATAGTTTTGATAATAACTTTTAGAAATAATGTGCTGAGTGAATGCATTATTGCCATCACAAAGTGCTACGATGTCAATCGCTGATTTCAAGCAAACTTCCGTTTTTCTTGCACATCCCGCACATTCCGACAGGTCCTGCGTTTTTCGAATATGCCCAAATGCAACCCGCCGTACACTATCCGCTTAACAAAATATTTCCTGCAGCATCGTGAACTTTAGCGTCTAGAAACCTGATACTTTGCCGTCACAACTGTAAGAATGGAAAGACCGTTAGCGAAAAAATAGACAACCCAACTTTCAGCGTTACAGAGTCCAAAAACTCCAACAGAAGGTTCCTTAAACTCTCATTTGGTAGATAAGAGTGGGAAGAAACTCGAGACCCAGGTCTTGGAAACACACAGGTTAAAGCCATCCGACGCGTAGTGAGCCAGGAAATATTGTTAAACAGGCCACGTTTTGCGGACTGCATTTGCGTATGCCACATATAGGCATGTATTTCAACAAATTATTAACACTCTGTTTCATGACACATTGATCGTAAATATCACAATAATTGTACGCCCTATGTTTTTAAAACCCCAATATCATGTGAAGCCGAAGGCCTCTAATTAATTTTCATTTTAATTTTTCTGGTGAAAAAATATTCAAAGTACACTTGACACAAAAAAAAGTAATATTTAATGCATGATATTTAAAGGAACGTAACAACTGGAGGGAAAGAAAGAGAAAACGAGAGACAAAGAAGAAAGGGAGAGACAAAGAGAAAGCGAGAGAAAGAGAAAGCGAAAGAAAGGAAAAGCGAAAGAAAGAGAGAGAAAGAGAAAGCGAAAGAAAGAGAAAGCGAAAGAAAGAGAAAGCGAAAGAAAGAGAAAGCGAAAGAAAGAGAAAGCGAAAGAAAGAGAAAGCGAAAGAAAGAGAAAGCGAAAGAAAGAGAGAAAGAGAAAGCGAAAGAAAGAGAGAAAGCGAAAGAAAGAGAGAAAGAGAAAGCGAAAGAAAGAGAGAGAAAAGAGAAAGCGAAAGGAGAGAAAGAGAAAGCGAAAGAAAGAAAGAGAAAGTGAAAGAAAGAAAGAGAAAGCGAAAGAAAGAAAGAGAAAGCGAAAGAAAAAGAGAAAGCGAAAGAAAGACAGACAGAGAGAGAGAGAGAGAGAGAGAGAGAGCAGGAAGCGTATGTTGAATTTCGCTAGGTGGCAGTTCTGAGAGGGTATGTGCGCCTACGATAACAACTTACATCCCCAGTGCAGAAGGGGTCTCCCTATCGAGGAGGGGATCTGGACGCGGGCGCTAATGAAGTGGATGTGGAACATTCGACCCAATTAGCGGAAGATGAGGCTCGTGAAGCGAAGGGGGTGCAGACTCAAACACGAATGAACAGTTGCGTTAAAGTACCTATAAAGGAACGAACTATATAGTAATCCACAAACTGTGGCCGTTCGTCTGTTCGTACTTCACTGGTGGTAGGACTGGGTGGGACGTAGGTGGCTCAGGGCATCAACTGATGCCATTGCATTGCCTCTGACTCAGATGTGCAGGGGGTTCGAGCCCTGGTGGCAGAATGTTTGACACCACGTAGATAGCTAGGTAGAATTCAGTCGCTCTCTGAAGGTGAATTCTAGGTCGGATGCTGTGAATGGCAGTTTCCGTGGTTTCTCCGATCAACACGAGGCGAATGCCGGAGCAGAACCCTAAAGAACGGGTCACGGGACCGCGCGCGATTTTTCCTTCCCCTTCATTATACTTTCCTCACCTCTTACTAACACACACACACACACACACTCATTCACTACACTACCACCCATTTACGGAGTCCAGACGCGGGGTTTAGGTTTACTCCTGCTGGGTGGTGCCCCGCTAGAGAGAGACATCTGGTTGAAGAAAACCCCGCTCGCCATCGTGCAGGTCGTAGTCGTAGCCCAGCGTATTTATGCTACTAATGATATGGGGAACACGCTGACATGCTTTTACGTTCTCGCTACCGCTTACACAGAAGGAAGTGATGTTGTGCTGCGCGAAAAAACAGGGAATTTTCGGCAGAAAAACTCTTATTACAGAGCCCTGCATACGAAAAAGTGAATAAATTCAGATGCTAAATTTAGAAAACAAATCTAATAATATGTGATATAGTCAGAATCCCATGTTTTATGGGTCCTTGATACCGAAAATGATTATTGTAATGATGTTACAATTGTAATGATGACAAAACGTCTGGGCTGATCGGTCTGTGAACAACGCTAGCGAATATACCATTCAGACGATTTTCTTCAAAAGTTATATTCTCCAATCGATCTGGTTGACGGTCGCGACCCCTTGAATTTGAAACGTATATTTTAATTTTGGGGCGTACTTACATGAAGCCCCTGGGACATACTCAAAATGTTCAAAACAATGGCTACATTGTTTTTGATTAAATTTTGTTGTTAGATAGTGTGAAGGACGTTTAAAAGGATGGTCCAGGGCCTCATGTTCGTTACAAACCCTGATTTTTTGAAATTGGAAAAGTTCAAAATTTTTTCGGAGTCATTCTACTTCCAAAATATTAGAGATAGATATATTTTACGTAATGAAATTTGTTCCTTAAAGATAGATTTTGAAATAAGGTTAAAGATACATTTTGAAATTTTGCGTGAAAATACGGTCGAAAAAGTATGAGCAGTTTTAGCAGTGGCGTAGCGTGACTTGCACGTTTGGGGATGCTCAACAATAACACACAAAATGTCACTATCTACTACTTCATCTAACAGGCGAAACGCAATACAGGGCAGACACTATAACAGCACTGGAACTACTTTGACGATCTCGATTGCTTACGAAGGTGTAGGCGCTTCCCACAAAATCCTCACAGCAGTCAGGACTGCCGATGTCTTGAACGCAAATTATACAATGGCTCAACTTTAATTCTTATTCACGAATGACAATGAGACCATTTATTGGATATTAATTAATAATAGTAGACAGGCACTATTTCTACAGTTTGTACCATGACCGTCTCTCGAGTGAGAGAGAGAGAGAGATAATTTACTGACCGTCTGAAGTGTGCCGCCATCTGCGCATGCGTCATTGCTCGTCGCAATCTCGCGGCAGACGCTAGAAGCATTTTAGCTTCCAAGCAATCACAGGCCAACTTCAACAAATCGCCGAATTCAATCATAGGAAATCAATTTAAAGTTAATACAAAACCTGTTTCGCTCAACGGACCACTTCTAAAATTATCAAAACAGTATTTTGGGTTCTTTATTAATATTATATACGGATATGCTCAGCATCTCAGCGTCCCCTGACGCTACGCCACTGAGTTTTAGAACCACTAGTTTACTTCTTGAAATGAACCGCCTCCCATGAGGGAAGCTTCCAAGCTAACGGCTTTCGTGTGGGCGGGGCCACCCGTTGGGGCGAGTGAGCGGGGGGGGGGGCAGCGGGCGCCTTGATTAGCGCTGGTTGCGGGAGCGGATTCGCCTGTGGCTGACGGCGGCGCCACGGTATCTCCTCCGGGGAGGGGAACGGAAAAAGTCGGCAATGCGATTGCTATCCCTTCTTCCCGAGAACTTTCTACATACAGTCCGACTCCGGTTATAGTGAACTTGAATATAAGTGAACCCTCGGTTATAGTGAACTTAAGTCACTGGCCCCGTGTCGTTACATTACAAATAAGACTATTAGGCTCAGCTATTAGACGTCAGTGGCATAGCTGGAGGGGGGTGGTCAGGGGGGGGCGGCGCGCCCCGGGTGGACACCAATTAAAATATTTTATAGCTGAATTATATAATGTAAGTAATTTATTTAAAAAACCTATAATATTAATCAAGGACTTTGCTGACTTGGCTCTAGTTTCAATAGAAAATGAACATTGCAATAAGACGTAGATGTTAATGAGTTATAAATAGGTTGCTGCCCTAAAAATCTCGTAAAGAAGTTTCATAAATAACATACATTCGTTAATAAAATTATGTTAAAACGAAACATAACTTATTTACAAATTATTGCAAATTATTCTTAGTTACATAGAATTTTTTATGTATCATAAATAACTACCATGTGCAAATATGTTTGTATTTTTAATAAAATAATGTACAATTATGCAGCAATAGAATATTTTATACTTAATTTAATGGGGAGGATGGGTGCCACCAGTAGCTTTGCCCCAGGGACACAACAGAAGCTACGCCACCTGTATAAGACTCGGTTATATTGAACCTCGGACAATTGTGAGCGGAGGAATACAAAGTCTTGAAAATTAATTCACTCCTGGATAAGAATCTATTGCTTCAGTGCCACAAATTGCAACACTAGGCAGCTTGAAAATATATATTGTAGGCCGAAGGTCATAATGGAAGAAGAGTCCCTGAGGTTAAGGTGGCGGACCCGGAGTGAGCACCTTACTGATAACCTTCCAAGTATGCCACTCAATTAGCCCCTTGCGCCATCCCGCACCGGTAGACATCTCGTATGTTATTAGCGAGTAAAGGGTTTCGGAAAGAGACTGTTCCAACGTGGCAGAATCGAGTATGGAAGAGGGCACCAACTCTGGAGCAGAATCTAGAAATTACTAATGAAAAAGTACGAAGCTAACAACTGAAATTATACTCATTTTTAAGAACAAATAAATCTATTGAATTGTTCATTTTGCGCTGTTAATGTATTTGCTGCATCTCTGTATTAATAAAATCCTATCGTTATGGAAGAATTCTATTTATTTTTGACATCATGGGATACTGTAACCTCGAATATAGTGAACCAAACATGTTATCCCCCTATAACCAGAGTCAACTGTATTAAGATTTCAGGAGCTAAGCCTATGGCCATATCAGGGATGGATGAGTATTTTTAATCCATTCATAGATACGATTAGATCTAAATGTTGATGAGATAATGACTGACTGCCGTTGATCGGTGGCAGAGCCGCGTTTGCTGCAACATCATTGACGGAGAGGTCGTATGATTCTAATTCCGACAGTGGCGTATTTTGACTTTGGCCAGAGCTGGTTCGAATTGTCGTCTGCTCTGATCGGTAGTTTTACGTGGATTCTCCTATCAACACCAGGTCAAATGTCAGAATAGTACCTTAGCAACCGGCTACGGACTGCGCTGATTTTCGTTCCTTGTTCTTCTCCCCTCTCTCCCTTTACACATACACCCATACTCATACATGCACTGTGCTACGTCACATGCTGAGAGAGAAATCGGGAGCTTAGAGCTTGACCCGACTGTTGCGGCCTCCCGCTAGGGCTGACAGCTGGAGATGGGAAAGCAAGCTGGAGGAGGTCGACAAACCGGATCCCATGTTCCAGCGTGAAAGGAACTCCGCCGCCTTCCAGGATATCCACGACACTTACGACAGTAATGACCTAAATAAGTATGACAGTATCAATACACTCTCTT
>JAHLJT010008756.1:125557699-125585174 GCA_031308135.1 Acheta domesticus
TTTGTTGCCGCTATCGTGCGATCAGTTTGAATCTGTTGGTCGTACAATATGCAACAGACGTCACCGGTTTTGGTGAGTGTTCATACCACTTGGGGCATGTGTTTGGAACTTCGAGGGCGGTACAGATCTACCAGTGGAGGTAGCTACACACCCTGTCATGTCTTTTCAGGTATTCGGTCTTTGCTAGGATTGGACAAGCTGAGACAATATGATCAATGGTTTCTACTTTGCTCCTGGCAAATGCGGCATTTATCATCTTGGGAGATTTTGAGAATCACTTTATCATAATGTCGTGTTCTCAAGGCCTGATCTTGGGCAGCTATTACAAGTGCTTCCGATTCTGGCTTCATTCTCCCCCTTTTAAGCCACATAAATGATTGATCTTTATTGATCTGCACCTTGTCCATTCTTTTTAGGTATTGTCCGTGGAGTGGTTTGTCTCTCCACTATTTCTTTAACATTTTTTGTGTCTCACACTTCATGTTTAGCAGCATCAGAAGTTCAGTGTCTGTGTTATTCGACGTGCCTTGCCTAGTTTTCATCGCAATGCTTCTTGCTACACTAACAATGCCTCTGTTTCCCATTCTTCGGTCAGATTTCATGACCTGCCTCATTAGAGGGTCATCTTGATGGCTGACTACATACTTCCCCAACCCGACTATTGCGTTGTGCCAGGAGGCCTCAATTTGTCTGAGGCCTCTTCCTCCTTCCTTACGCGACACATAAAGTCTATGTTTATCAGCTCGAGGGTGGGAAACATGATGCATTGTTAGCAGTTTTCTGGTTTTTCGATCCATGGTGCGAATTTCTTGCTCAGTCCAGTCCACTAGTCCAAAACTGTATTCGGCTACAGGTACCGCCAAACTACCTATTGCAGATATTTTATTTCTTGAATTCAGAGCGGACTGCAGGACCAGTCTCACTCTCCTGTAATACTCCCTACGAATTCTCTCTTTCATTGTGTCGTTCGAGATGGTTTCACATTCTTCAATGCCCAGATATTTGTAAGTTTTACCTGGCTCAAGATCTTGAATCACAGTATGCGTATCAATTTCAATGTTCTCAGACGTTGTGAGTTTCCCTCTTTTTAAATTGATTTTTGCACACTTGTCAAGACCAAACTTCATGCAGATGTCATTGCTAAAGTCATTCACGACGGACAGCATTTGGGAGAGAATCGCTTCATTCTTAGCAAACACTTTCAGATCATCTATGTAAAACAAATGTGATACTGGCCTTTCATCACCATGGAGCTTAAAACCAAAGTCAGCTTGCGACAACTGTCTCGATAGTGGGATCAAACTAATGCAAAACAGCAGAGGGGATAGTGAATCTCCTTGAAAAATACCCCTGTTAATCTGAATACTTCTGGTTTCTACTGCTTCCTTTCCGCTGTGGATTAGTAACGTGGTTCTCCACGACTTCATCACCACTCCACTCCTAGTCTTGCAAATTCAATAAGTCTAGGATGAAATCGATAGATCTCCAGGGTCTTCAAAATCCAATCGTGTGGTACACTATCAAAGGCCTTTTGGTAGTCAATCCAAGCCATGCTCAAATTACGTTTGCGTTTCTTTACATCATTCAAAATGACTTTATTCAGTAGCAAGATTTCCTTACAACCATAAGAGCTTTTACGACATCCTTTTTGTTAAGCTGGCATTAGATGATTCTTATCTAGATGTCTGTACATTTTGTCAGCTATGGCTGCAGTGATAACTTTGTACAGTACTGGCAGACAAGTAATTGGCCTGTAGTTCTTCGGCAAAGAGTTGTCTCCCGCTTTGAGTTGCAAATACGTGATGCCGCGTGTGAGCCATTCCGGGAGTTCCTTTGGGTTTTCTAAAATTTTATTAACAGCCTTTGCTAGATGAGAATGTAGTGCTGTTAATTTCTTAATCCAATAAATCTGGATCTTATCACCCCCAGGGGATTTCCAGTTTCCCATATTCTTAATTGTTTGGCCTCTTTCGAGAATCCTTGAACATGTTCCACTGTTTCCACGGGTCCATTGGCAGTATCAACTTCAGATTGGAGCCACGATGCGTCTTTGGTGTAGGATCTGTTTCCTCTTAGATTCTTGACCAAAATGTTTCGACGTCATCTTTTGAAGGAGGGGCAACATTGCCATTCGGTTTTTCAGTCAGACTGCGATAGAATCTCTTCGCGTCTGTTTCAAACAACCGGTTTTGTACACGGAAATCCTCTCTACGTTTGTACCGTCTTATTCGTTGAGCCCATGCTTGGATTTTCTCTTTTAGCTTTTCAGCTACCATTAGCCTTGTTGTGTCATTGCCAATTATGTATTTTTGTTCAACATGGAGTATTTTTTGTTGATCTTTATACCTGTGGTTTGACTTAGAAGATGCCTCGGCTAGAAGTGATATTTCACGCCGTGTATCGGCTATCCGTTTCATAATTCTTTTTATTCATGTAGGTAGGGAGCTTTTTACTCTGTCTGGCTGTCGGCCATCGGTTTTCTTGGCTGGCCCCAAGATTATCTGAGATACTAGATATCCAGTTGCATACACGATGTGATTGATTTCAGTAATATCTATACCTCTACTTGAGGTCTGTACAACCTCATTTAAGACAGAATTCGCTGTTTCTATCACTCTCTTAGCTTTAGCATTTTCGTAAATTCTCCTCAACGGTGCGAACGAGATTCGAATGGAAGTAGACTAACTCGTTCAATGTCGCATCGGAGGAGGTCCCCGCATCATGTCCTTATCGCGTGACTCATGGCCAGATGAATTTTCACCACTGACGGATGTTTCATTCGGAAGAGATGAACCTTGAAGGGGATCATCGTTTTCAGGGATATTAGATGGTTCTAAATGTTCGTCATGTGAATAGTTTGATCGATGAACATACTCCGCGTTTCTCTGGATGTCTGCAAGTTGTTCTGCTGTGAATTTTCCACTGCTGAGTATGTATCGTCGTTGACTGGCAAGCTTCTTTGAGTCTAGGGTAGGTCTCATATCTGGGTTCCGCTCTCTCCATATCTTAAAAACTTCTATTTCTGAGCCCCCATTTTTCGCTTTTGCATAGTAAAGCACCACATCACCTCCTTTAAATTATCCCGGGTCCATCTCTGACGATGGCTTCGAGCTACTGCCGGCTCTGGGTCCCTGGGACTAACATCCGTGGGATGGCCAGACGTCGACAAGGTGACATTAGCTCGGTTTCTGAGCAGGTATGGGACATTGGTAGAACAAGGCACGTTAAGATTGATTACATTGCTTGTTCTATCCATTTTGCTCATTGGTTTCCAGTGAAGATTCGCAGGACGCAAGTTCGAGTTAACAGATCACACTTAACCCTCGGGTTGTTTCCTGCCATCCGTTACTGCGCCCCACAGTGGCCTCGGGGCATCCCCCCGCAGGGACCAGCAAAGGGTCCCTCCGATCGCCAGTCGGCATTACTAAACCCTACGGGATTTTCACTGACTGCTGAAGGCAGCCTCCTTCGCTGGCTAATGCAAGGTTCGGGCCTCCACTCTAATCAGTGGCCTAGTGTGCCAACCCAGTTTCTCTCCTGTACCCTCCATGTGCCGATAACAGGAAGTCCAAAGGTTCATGACCCTTCCTTCTCTACTTACAACCCACTCTCCTCAAAATGGAGTACTTCTTCGTCGGACCCCTCGCGTTCAACCTATTCAGCAAGGGAGACCCTACCAGTAGCTAGGCTACCACTGACATAGCTCTCAGGCTCATGGGGGTACTCAAGCTCCACCACCAACTGCAAGGTCGTGTACTCCCTAGGTGGAGTTATTATTATTATTATTATTATTATTATTATTATTATTATTATTATTATTATTCCTCTATATCACGACTAAAGTTGTGATGTGTCGGTTGAATATAACATCTACTCCAGGTTGCAACCAGCTACCTAAGGAGTAGATCTAGGGACTGTCGGTGGCTCTACAATACTTTGCGCAAAATGTGGGCTGTTCCAAATAAAGCGATTTATTATTATTATTATTATTATTATTATTATTATTATTATTATATGCGTCGTCAGCGATGTAAAAGTTAGCGTATCTGACTGTTATAAACAAAATCGCGGGTTCAACCCGTTCGAAGCCGTGGATTTTTAAGGGCGAAAAGAGCCTCGTACTACTTTCTTCGGAGGGGAAGTAAAGCCGGCTGTCCCAAGTTAGTACATTTACTGCATGTAAAAGGTTTTGAATCCTAAATGAAGTCTCTGAGCTAAATTTAAAAACCTCTGCTTCTGTCTCTGCTAGTTGGTGAAAGGAGCTTAGCGAAATTTGCGTGGTCAGGCGAAAGAGCAGGCTTTATGGCCCGAGTCTCGCCGCATAAAATAAGGCATCAATTCAATTCACATTCCCGAGAAACGTCCAGAAACGTGTTTGACTTTTAATTCTTCAAGGTTCATTTCTCTATTGAAATGAATCAAGTTATTTTTTATGATATTGTGTGTGTTTTAAAAAATGCTTAATCAGTTTGGTGGATATTCTTACCGCTTTGAAAATATTCGCGGAAAAGTCCCTGAAAAGTGCACCCTTACATTTTGCTTGCAGGGTAGGAAGTGAGATGGGTTATTTCTTAAAAGTCAAATGCAGTCAGTAACTTGTCTCTAGTTTTGAAGGCCAAGTGAAGAAATTTTCATTGAGGTCCAAATACTGTAGATGTGCATAAAACAAACAAAATTAATATCTAATAGAAAATAAATATCCGAAAAATGTATCGCAACAGACAAATACCCTACGTTTTAGTGAAACCCTATCAAAATCAATATAGCTGTTCCGGAGATTAGCCTGAACAAACGGACACACGGACAACCGTAACTCATAATCAAAATCAATGGATTTTTGTAAATAACTATATGTAATTAAAAAGAGGCAGTTACTTTTAAATTACACGCACGTCAATTTTATTTATATACAGAATGTCTCAGAATGAACGTCACAAACGTTTTGGGCACGTAGAAGGATTGAAGGAAAGAAGTTATGTATGTGGCATTTCCCTTTCATGTATCTGCAGAATAGTGCCGGACACAAGCGGAGTTGCGTAATAATCAAGAGAAAATGTCACGCGCGTAACTTATGTCTTATGTCACATGTATATTCTATGCAATTTCCCATCCAGGTTCACTAGCTAATGTAATCAATCCCTCTATCAATCAGCAATCATCTATCCCTCGACATACTCAAGAAGTTTATAACATTTATTCTGAGAAATTTTCAATATAAGTGACAATGGCGTGCGTGTGATTTATTCGCTTTTGATTTGTGCCTGCTCATAGGCAAAAAGTTATCTTGCATCCTTCTACATGAACAGGGATTCCCAACGGAGTTGAAGTTTTGTAGGGGGTCAATGTTGATCAAGGCGTGGAAAAAGGGTCAATAGCCAAATATGAATTGTGTATTGATCGATATAGTCAAGATCAAGATCCCATTGACTACAAAAAATATTTATTAAAGAACTTGATATTGGTTTTCTGATATACTAGTTCAACATCACATTTTATAATAAATTAAAATTTTCTCGTAATATTTTGTGTCCGTCGTTCATTTTTATGAGTAATATTTAGAAATCTCAAGAAAAATGAAAATTAGAAATACCGCTTCTCAGAAGCAGAAGGAATCACCTTCAATTATTGAAAATCGATATATTTACGAAAATGCTGGTGTACGAATTATCTTTAAGGGTCTTATATGAACTTTTTTATGTTATGATTATGTATGCTGCATATTAAGGAGACAAATGTTAACGGAGTCAAGGGAGTAAACACTTTCTTTAAAAAGCGTCCATGAAAGGAAATATTGGAAATCCCTGCTCTAGAAGTTAGTAACGTTTAAAAAAATTAATATTTGTTTGTCATGGATTAATACGGAATTAGGCCAATAAAACAGACATACAAATTTATATATATATATATATATATATATATATATATATATATATAAAAAAAATTGTAAAAGTCCTACACAAAAATGTGGAACGCTTCACGATTTTGCGTGTCATCCTTACGCATATCAAATCTCATATGTAAGAGCCGGATTTTCATGAAATTTAATTTTTTTCTTTTCACTTTAGAACAATGCCGTTTACTATAGAAATTAATTTTGTCATGTTATGAGAAAAAGAAATGACATATTTTGTATTTTTTTGCATTTTTTGTCTATTTCGACTAATAAGTCCTTTTTTATCTTTTCTGTCATTTTAATGCATTTTTACCCGATTTAATTGATTTTAATATAATTTTCATGCTACTTGCTTCAAGTTATATTTACGAGATCCAACAAATGTCCTCCACAGAGTTCCTTAGTGGCCTATTCTATTTTCTTCATTCGGAAATTGTAATGTCAGCAGTTGTGAGTATGTAATCTGAGGATCCTGTGACGCTTATCGCAGCTATTTTCAGTTCAGTCGATTTAGGGATAAATAAAAACAGATTTCCTGGTAAAGAACAGTCCAAATCAAAAGTTTTAGGACTGAGTTGACTTAAACGAGTACAAACGATCTCTACTAGATCAGTAACGTATCAAACAGCTTGAGTTGTGCACCCCAACTGGTTTTGATAAATTTTTTTGCGTTATTTTTCTCTGTTTTTAGGGCACTTAAATTATACTAGCGTACCCGTGCGAGAACTCGCATGCTATACCCCACCCTCTTCCTTATTTTTCCATTTCCATATTAAGCCTGAAATATATATTTTTCTTGAAGACCGTCTTATCCTCCGTCACTTGTTCTACGTGTCACCTTTTGATAACAATATAATACACTCTTGCCAATACAAACTATTCTTATTTTAATTATAGGGCAACGAGGTACACCCGTGCAATTCAGTCGCATAGAATATCAAGTAATTAGTAATTTCCCATACAGTTGCAGATTCTACAGGCACTGAACAGATGGGATAGAATAGAGAAGCGCCGAACCAGCAAAAATGTAATAGAATGGTCAAGGTGATTTCACTCTGCAGAGAAGTGTGAGGGGAACGTTTCTTTCAAGCCTACGGCCTGAAGATTTTAGTTTTTAATGCCCTAGAACGCTTCGTTTAGGAGTTATTTAACGATTAAATAATCCTAACGTGTATTGCGGATTGCATTTTACATGAATATTTGGCTGTATTTTTTAAAGGAATCCTTCATATTTTTTAAGTCAAAGTGCAATTCGTCACGTCTCCACGTCTATAAAGATTGGTTGCATGTGAGAGCCTCAAAGGGTAGGTATACTAACGAAATAATATAGGAGACGATTTTAAGAGAATTTTATTGATCATTTTAGGTCATCAAAATCCGCCCCTACATATTATTAGCGTTTCTTGTATTCCAGCATTATAACGACCTTTTCTGTTGCAAGAAATCGTTCATAATCAGGCGTTTTGTGGCACAAATGATGACGTATTGTGTTTTACGGCACCGAATGATTGCGCCATCACACATTCAGCCAATCGCAGCGAGAGAATTAGGGGGAGATAGAGGTAAAGAGAACAGTCGACCACAGTTTTCTCGCACAGATTTCGAATACCAAAAACATCACAGGGAAGTTCTTTGCAAATTTAAGTTTCATTCTCTTATATATTTATAATGCGGTCATACAAAAAATAGCGTATGCAACTCGTTTATAATGTTGCTTTATTGCATTTGTACAACTTTGAAAACTCGCTCCTAACGTCGCTCGTTTTCAAAGCATGTACTCATGCAATAAAGCTTAACATTATAAGCTAATTGCATAAGCTACTATTGTAGCGTAACGCTACAATAGTAGCTTATGCAATTAGTTTATAATGTTGACTACCTGCGGTGATGGCAGGATGTTAAAGAAAGGGCGTAGAAGATGACGCATTGGGAATTTCTGCCTAGCGCGGATACGACGTGGTACGGCGGGGGCAATGGAGGCGGCGGGTAGCGTCGAAGTGCCTATATAACGGCACGAGAACAATGCCTCCGTTTTTTTGTTTCTCAGTAGCGTCGGCGTGCGGTTATGCGTAAGTTTGTGCAAGTGGCGCACGTGAGCAAGGGCTGGCAATTCATTCTCGTGATGAGCGAGACATGCATTAGGTCTCAGATGTGGAGCGGTGTGGTAGCCGTTCGATTAAATGCGTCCTAAAAGTGGGATCTATTTAGTTAGTTAATTGTAAGTACTGAAATTTGTTATTTGTGACTATGGTCTAATTTATGAATAAACTCACTGTTCTTACAACCCACTCTCGTCTGTGTTTTGATTACACCCGTATGACGCCACACTATTATACTGAGACATTTGTAGAGGCGTTTAATGCAGATGCCGTTGTGTAATGGAGATGTCTGACGGCGCGTGGGCGTGTCTGTTGCAGCTGGTGCGCGTCGTCTTCTGGTTCGAGGACCGGCTGAAGCGCGTGGGCGCGCGCACGGAGCTGTGCTACCAGGACGGGGTACCGCAGTAGCGCGTCTCGTAAACGCCCGTTCGCCAGTGAAGCTTTGAATTACGTTAACGACGCCGGAGGGATGTCGTAAGACGGACGCGAAGCGACGCGACGCGAATGGCGATCGGGGATGCCCAACAGGGGTGCCAAACTCGCATCCGGACACGAGAGCGTGCAGTAGGGCCCGCGGGATGAGACGTGTCATTAGTTGACGATATTTATACCATAAATTATGCACAAGGTGTGTCCAAAAAATCATGAAATAATTTTTTTTAAAACATTATTGACGATGTATGCAATTTTACAATTTTTCAAGCTTTACAATCTTCCAAGCTTTACAATTCTTCAAATTAACATCGTTAGCATCGACACATTTTTCCAGCGCTTCACCCATGATCGGTAAGTCCCCTGGAAGGCCTCGAACGGAACCTCGTGTAAGAGCGTTGTCATAGCCTTTTGAATGTCCTCAATGCTTTCAAAACTCTCTCCTTTGAGCCGGTTTTAATCCTGGGGAACAGGAGAAAGTCCGGCAGAGACAGTTCGGGACTAAGGTGGCTGCTGCAGCGTTGCCAGGTTGTGCTTGGCCAAGTACTCGCGGACGCGCAGAGTTGTGACTGGGTGCGTTGTCGTGACGCAGCAGCCACATAGCGGCGAAGTCTTTTCGCACTCGGAGGACCTTTTCTTAATCTTTCCAGAACATTTATGCTGTAAATACTATTAAAGGTCTGTCCTTGGGGTACAAACACTTTCAATTCAATATTTCACGAGCACGATTCACATCGTCTTCGTTTCTGCTTACTGATGGTCTTCTAGAGCGAGGATCATCGTCCACCCCTTCCTGGACGTCTTTAAACTTCTTCGCCCACCTCGTAACTTGCACATAACTCATAGTAGACTCCCCGTAGCCTTTCGTTAGCATTGCACGAATATCGGAAGGGTTTTTTTTTATCAAGGTTTGCATCGTGAGAGATGGCTCAATACATCAACTAATGTCACTGCAGTACCTTTGACCGGGAGGTCCTAGGTTCGAGTCCTGCAGGATTTTCCTAGCTTGTCAGCTAGGTCGAATTCAGTTGCTGTCTGAAGGAGAATTCTAGCGGCCGGCTGCTCTGATCGATAGTTTTCTGTTGTTTCTACACCAGGCGAATGCCGGAGCAGTACCCCACGAACCGCACGCGATCTTTCCTTCATCTTCCTTGTTTTATCCTCTTCCCTTACACACACACACATTATCAATCACTAAACTACCACACGCCGTCGGGAGACCGGTCGGGAGCTTACAGCTTACAGTCCCAGCTGGGGCGGTGCTCAGCTGGTGGGAGATATCTGGTTGAGGGGAATACCCCGCTAGTCGACAGTTGGTCGGCGACAAATCTCACCATCCAGCTGGGAAAAGATCACCGCCATCTCTCGAGGGAAAACACGCACTACACTTACGGTTCTAATGACCTCGGAAACACGAACCAATCAATTAATCAAACTTGATCGCCCAACGCTTCGACAAAATCACTCAGCGCACGTTGCGACGATGTCACGGAATAGCAGTGCACTTATTCAAAGACGATGATGCTACCGGTGCTTGGAGAAGACTGAGATTTGGCGCGCTGTAAACCTGAGGTTTCCCCCCACCACCACCTCCACCTAACCCAACCCAGTCCGAGCGTGCTGCGACGAATAGAGGCGCGTGAAAAAATATATTTCATGACGTTTTGGACACACTCTGTATTATGGCTACTAAGAGACGATTGATATTATGAAGCATACACGTCAAAAATTAGCCAGCAAATTAATTAGATCTCATTTAGCTAAGTCACTACCTATCTAAACAATTGGACAACTAATTCAGTTGGTTGGTAAAATGGTTAGCGAGTTCTCTATGTTGTTAGTGGGGAAGTTAGCTAGATAGTGATTCAGGAAACTAACGAATAGGTTAATGAGCATAAAGGACGTGTGGAAACATTTATAAAGGATACAAAAAAAGAACTTGGCACTTCTGCAGGGTCTTGTTACATAACTTTAACAAGATATATCTCCAATTCTTAATGAAGCTTAAAAGCCTTCATTTCATGGGTCTAATTCAAAACGGCGGCATCCTATCAGATATAGATCGTGGAGAAGGCTCTTTAAAAAAGAAGGTAGCTTCCACGGTGAAATACGTGAGCCTCGGTTTTCCTCTTTCAAATTTCGAAATGTGCTGGTATGGTCCCACTGAGCTTTAATAGAAGTTAAATTGGAGTAGAATCTTTGGATTCCAGATATTGTTTTTTTGTCAGCCCGGCAACTAGAACACGAACCATTGTACCTCACAATGAAGTACACACTGGTTCTCAGCACGTTAAAATAATAATCGAATGTGGGAGTTTTGTCAAAAAATAAAATTCGTCGGAAATACCCTCGGGCGGAAAAATAACTAGTTATTCTCGAACACGAGCCAGAAATATCATCCCCATTCGCGAGTAATTCAATATATTTTTTGGATCGCCCCATGTGGCAAAACTGACGGGATAATTTAATTTCCTCTCCGCGCGCCTTTTGCAGGCCATGTGGCGCGAAGTGGGTTTAGGCGCTTGGAAGAACTTAGTCGCTGGCTTGTGTAGGGCGCCAGTAAAGTCTCTCCGCAGTGACACCTTTCTGCAGAGAGTATTTAGTTATTTTCATAGGATGAGATGCAGCTTGTAACAAAAGAAAACTTAAATTGCCTACTCACCACTGTCATAATTAGGGTGCGGATTTTAATGCAATATAGTTCTTTTCTTTTCACTTTAGAAAAATGCCGATTAATATAGAAATTAATTTTGAGCCATGACAAAAGGAAATGACCAATTTTTATATGTCATTTGTTTTGCATTTTTAGTCGATTTCGGATAATAAGTCATTTTTTACCTTTACCCGTCATTTTCAATCCATTTTTTACTGGTTTCAACGATTTCAATATATTTTTATTGGTACTTGCTTCAAATAATATTTACGAGATGCTAAACATGTTCTCCACAGAATTCCTAAATACCTATGGCTACCTATACCTGGTAGCCTATTCAATTTTTTTGCTCAAAACTTGTAATGCCCGATATTGTAAGTAATATAAGGTTGCTGTGGCGCCTGTCAGCGCCAGTGGTGGTTCTGCGGGTTCCAGGATAACTAAAGACATACATTTTGAAACAGTCAAAACCAAAAGTTTGAAAACTGAGTTTACTTGAACAAATAGAAGCAGTCTCGACTACATCAGTAATATATCCAAAAGCTTGAGTTGTTCATCCGAACTGATTTTTATAATCATTTTTTACGTAATTTTTCTTTACTTTAAGGGCATTTTTAAAAACATTTTATTGATCATTCTTGGCAATGTTTTAGGTCCTCAAATTCGCCCCCCGAGTCGTAACAGATGCTGGAAGTGTCCCCTTCATTTGTTTCCGAGTAATCTGACTGTTACCAACATTAACGCAACTCTTAACAAGAGGTCCTCCACTCAGATCAGTGCAGAGAGACTTTTCCTGGCGCATTGTATATTTAGTTACCCAGCTCGTGAGTTAGGCGGCGGTCACAGTAGAGTCGATTTTGCCCAAAGTTTGAGCGGCTCACGTCGGTCGAAGGAAATCAAAATAAACAGATCTTCGTCCGACAGCGATGTCCTCGGACGCCGTTGGAAGAGAAGGTTCCGGTTCGATACGACCCTTTCCATTTAGTACTATCAAGTGTTTCAACGAATTCGGCACATCGGACACAAACTTCATGTCTGCCGACTGAAATTTATTCCAAAATCTCCTTCACTGAGACCGCCACCTAAGCCATCCAGTAGGCTAGCTAATTAATCGGCTATAAGGATAACTGGCTAGTTTTGAGGCTAGCTATTTAGATAACTATCAAGGTAGACAGTGAACATTAACCAATCTTATAATGGCGCTTCTAAACGAAGTACGTAATGTTATCATCTATTTATCTCGGCGTTATTTGGTGACTAATATTTTCGTTTTCCTTCTTTGTAAATGAGGAAAAGAAGTATTTTTTGTAATATTCTTCTGATACATCGACTTTAAGTAACCAAACAGAGGAACTTAATGCTCTTCTAAACCTGGAACGTTCGTTAAGAATTTTAAAGTCCGCTGCCGGTTTAGAACAAGCAAAGAAAATGAGTTGAAGCTAAAGATGGCTGATGAGTACAGAGGTGGCCAAATTATTATGGTGGGGTTATTGAATGAGGAAAAAATGTATTTGTATCCATCGATCTTGACAATAAACTGTGAGTACAGATTTCTGATGTATTATACACATAATTAATATTCACAATTAACAGGTTTGTTGGGAGTCGTGTTCTAAATCAATTTTTAATCCTTTATTTCAATTTCAGAGTATCTTTTGCCAGATACGAACGAGTTTTTTATGAGATAGTTTGTACGGCCTCCTTTTTATCAGTTTCTTTTCACTATATTAGATCGAAACTTTTGTATGGGCTTCATGACAGTTGTCATCAGCACATTGGAGCACAAAACTGATCAATTTCTTATATTCTCCAACATTCTTTCGTATGTAACAGGACACAGACATGCGTGAACATGCATGGATTTTTTCCAAACCACTCATTTATTTGAGGGAATCATTGGTTCTTTTCGACCCGTGGTTCTTGGTCATGCCTCATCATACCATTTAACTGGTGCATAATTTCCAGCACTATTAACAGGCGTTTCACTTCAAAAAATTACATTTTTCAGGTGTTTCCCACGACACATTGTAATACCTTAAGTCAAGGAAAAAAGATCTACTATAATGTGGGTACCTCTGTACTCACACGACAAGAAAATATATTTATTTTTTGCATTCCAGCATTATAAACGACCTTTTCTGTTGCAAGAAATCGTTCATAATCAGGCGTTTTATGGCACAAATGATGACGTATTAGATTTACGATTCAAATGATTGCGTCATCACACATTCAGGCCAATCGCAGCGAGAGAATTAGGGGGAGGTAGAAGTAAAGAGAACAGTTTTTCGTACAGATGTCAAATACCCGAGACATCGTTGGAATTGATCATTTATTACTGACGAGAAAGTTGTATGATGTGAACTGAACAGGTTTTCTAAATGTAATTTCTTGCTATGAAAATGGTTTTTAATTAGAGATTTTTAATATTACATATTATATCCTATTTTGCATATTTCTTACATATTCTTACTATTTTCGTTACATATTTATGTACATATTTTGGCGTTTTATACTACATATTTTTCCGGTCTCTAATTATCATTGTTGTTACGAGTACCACACAATCGTTCGGACATATTTATCCTAACATTTGCAACTTAACCAGCTCTTCCTTTCGGCCCCTTCCTGTCCTACTATCCCATCATCGTCACAGATGTTCCATCATTATCGCAATTGTTCCATAATCGTCACAGATGTCCCATCATTATCACTGTTGTCCCATCATCGTCACAGATGTCCCATCATCGTCACAGATGTCCATCATTATTAATGTGTCCCAACATCGTCACTGATATCCCATCAATATCAAATTGTTCCATCGTCGTCACAATTGTCCCATCGTCGTCACCGATGTCCCATCATTGTCACAATTGTCTCATCATCATCACTGATGTTCCATCATTTTGCCAAGTGTCCCATCACCGTCACTGATGTCCCATCCTATTCACAACTGTCCCATCATCGTCACAATTGTCCCATCGTCGTCACAATTGTCCCATCGTCGTCACATTGTCCCATCGTCGTCACAATTGTCCCATCGTCGTCACATTGTCCCATCATTGTCACAATTGTCTCATCATTGTCACAATTGTCTCATCATCGTTACTGATGTTGCATCATTGTGCCAAATGTCCCATCCTATTCACAATTGTCCCATCGTCGTCACTGATGTCCCATCCTTGTATAATTGTCTCTAGTGATGTGTGCGGGGGTGCGTAGGAGTCGTCGCCGGCAGAGGGCGACCAGCCGTCGCCGGGGGGCGGCGGGCGTGGCGGCGGCGCCGCCTGTGCTGCTGGCGTGGGCGGGGCGCGGCGGGCGGCGCCGCACCGTCTGCGTCTACTGCCACCTCGACGTGCACGCCGTGGAGAGCGACGCCGTCTGGAAGTGCGTCCGCTCAAGTAACAACGCGCTCTGCTCCTTCTCATTGATTCTTTGATTGAGTTTTAATGATACCGGGCGCGTCAACTACAGAGGTCATTGGTCCCGTCAGTGTAGTGCGTGGATTTCCTCGGGAGGTGGCGATGATCTTTTCCCCGCTCGATGGCGAGATCCGGCGCCGACGTACCGTCGACTAGCGGCTTTTTCCCCCAACCAGGTATCTCCCACCAGCGGGGCACCGCCACAGCCGGGACAAACACTAAGGTCCCGACCGGTCTCCCGGCATGTGTGGTAGTGCAGTGCGTGTTAGTGTAAGTGTGTGTGTGTGTAAGAAGAGAGGATAGGAAGAGGAAGAGGAAGGAAGAGGAAGGAAAGATCGCGCGCGGTCCGTGGCCCGTTTGTTAGGGTACTGCTCCGGCATCCGCCTGATGTTGATCGGAGAAACCACGGAAAACTACCGATCAGAGCAGCCAGCCGCTACAATTATCCTCCAGACAGCGACTGAACTCGACTTAGTTGACAATTTAGTGTCGAAAATCTTGCCGCCTTGGGGAGTTGAGTTCTAGGACCTCCCGATCAGAGGGACTGCAGTGACATCATTTGATGCCCTGAGACATCTCTCCCGGTCTACTCCTTTTGCCTCGCGCGGTTTCAGTTACTTTGGCTCTTCGCTTTGGCCAACGAGAGAATAAAGTGGATGTAAATATTGCCACGTGGGTAGGCGGTCGTTGATTGGCTACAGGTCTGCGATATATTTTTCTCCCTGGACTTCAAGAACATTCATAATAAAATAGTTCCGTAAATTCAAATAAATACCATTTTTGTATACCAATAATATAAACCTTTTTTGTTGCAAGAAGTCGTTCATCAAAGGGCATTTTACGGCACAAATGATGACGTTTTAGCATTTTACGTCACAAATTATTTCGTCATCTCACATTCAGTCAATCACAGCGAGAGAATTGCGGGGATGTAGAGGTAAACGGAATATCCAGCACCGTTTTCTCGCACAGATGTCAAATACCTGAGACTGTCACAAGAAAGTGGTTTTGCAAAATCAAGTTTGATTCTTCTATAAGTTTATAATGCTGTTACACAACAGAATATCGTATGCAAATCGTTTCAAATGTTGCTTTATTGCATTCATACAAATTTGAAAACTCCTATAACTACAAACTCCTACTCCTAATAATACAAAACTGAAAACTCCTTACGTCGCTTGCTTTCAAAACATGTTCTCATGCAATAAAGCTTTATATTATAAACTAATTCCATCAACTACTATTATCCAACAAGAGAATGAAGTGGATGCAAATATTACCACGTGGGTAGGCGATCGCTGATTGGCTGCAGGTTTGCGATGCACATTCCTCCTCGGACTTCAAATGTACGCCTGATAAAGTAGTTTCGTAGAATTCAAGTAAATGTCTTTAATCTACAGCATCAAATCAGAAGTAAACGTCGCAAATAAGAGTGAATTTACTTTACGTGGTATTTATTGTAACGTATCAATCGAGAAGGGTAAATGAAGAGAAGAAGTAGTTTCGATGTAATGGCGGGCCGCAGTCGTCGAGACTGTGAAACTATTTGAGCGGAATTGAGCAGAGCGATTTGAGCTAAATTGAGCGAAAAAGAAACTATTGCATTAGTGTCAAGTTCGATGGTTTATAATAGTGGGCATGTGATTATGTACGTCACGTGTCGATTGACTGAATTATTTGTGGTGCCTTTTTCACTGAAGGTCCTGAACAATCATCTGCAACGCCATCGTCTGAAATTGTAAAACATACACAAGAAAAGCCGACAGAATGTGGCAGAACAACGTATTTTAAACTTGTTTTAAACATGGTCAATTCATTACGCAACAAGATTACGGAATTGCAATTCATAGTTGATAGAGCCAAACTCCACTATTAGATTCAGAATGAAAGCGTTTTCCCTTCAATGTAAGAAACTATACATTTTACGTTAAATCAGTTATTGGTACAGTATTTCAGTAACCTATTTTGGCTTACATGTAAAGAAAATTCAGCATTTCATATGCAAGACAAGTGAAACTCGCATTCTTCTGGTGTACCTAAATTTCGTGTCATATTGACAATAGTTTTGATAATAACTTTTAGAAATAATGTGCTGAGTGAATGCATTATTGCCTTCACAAGTGCTACGATGTCAATCGCTGATTTCAAGCAAACTTCCGTTTTTCTTGCACATCCCGCACATTCCGACAGGTCCTGCGTTTTCGAATATGCCCAAATGCAACCCGCCGTACACTATCCGCTTAACAAAATATTTCCTGCAGCATCGTGAACTTTAGCGTCTAGAAACCTGATACTTTGCCGTCACAACTGTAAGAATGGAAAGACCGTTAGCGAAAAATAGACAACCCAACTTTCAGCGTTACAGAGTCCAAAAACTCCAACAGAAGGTTCCTTAAACTCTCATTTGGTAGATAAGAGTGGGAGAAACTCGAGACCCAGGTCTTGGAAACACACAGGTTAAAGCCACCCGACGCGTAGTGAGCCAGGAAATATTGTTAAACAGGCCACGTTTTGCGGACTGCATTTGCGTATGCCACATATAGGCATGTATTTCAACAAATTATTAACACTCTGTTTCATGACACATTGATCGTAAATATCACAATAATTGTACGCCCTATGTTTTTAAAACCCCAATATCATGTGAAGCCGAAGGCCTCTAATTAATTTTCATTTTAATTTTTCTGGTGAAAAAATATTCAAAGTACACTTGACACAAAAAAAGTAATA
Organism: Acheta domesticus; assembly: GCA_031308135.1. Lineage (NCBI taxonomy): Eukaryota > Metazoa > Arthropoda > Insecta > Orthoptera > Gryllidae > Acheta > Acheta domesticus. The sequence continues at coordinate 125,574,926 of JAHLJT010008756.1, forward strand.
TTTAATGCATGATATTTAAAGGAACGTAACAACTGGAGGGAAAGAAAGAGAAAACGAGAGACAAAGAGAAAGGGAGAGACAAAGAGAAAGCGAGAGAAAGAGAAAGCGAAAGAAAGAGAGAAAGAGAAAGCGAAAGAAAGAGAGAGAAAGAGAAAGCGAAAGGAGAGAAAGAGAAAGCGAAACAAAGAAAGAGAAAGTGAAAGAAAGAAAGAGAAAGCGAAAGAAAGAAAGAAAGAGAAAGCGAAAGAAAAAGAGAAAGCGAAAGAAAGACAGAGAGAGAGAGAGAGAGAGAGAGAGAGAGAGAGAGAGAGAGAGAGCAGGAAGCGTATGTTGAATTTCGCTAGGTGGCAGTTCTGAGAGGGTATGTGCGCCTACGATAACAACTTACATCCCCAGTGCAGAAGGGGTCTCCCTATCAAGGAGGGGATCTGGACGCGGGCACTAATGAAGTGGATGTGGACATTGCGACCCAATTAGCGGAAGATGAGGCTCGTGAACCGAAAGGGGTGCAGAATCAAACACGAATGAACAGTTGCGTTAAAGTACCTATAAGGAACGAACTATATAGTAATCCACTAACTGTGGCCGTTCGTCTGTTCGTACTTCACTGGTGGTAGGACTGGGTGGGACGTAGGTGGCTCAGGGCATCAACTGATGCCATTGGCATTGCCTCTGACTCAGAGGTGCAGGGTTTCGAGCCCTGGTGGCAGAATGTTTGACACCACGTAGATAGCTAGGTAGAATTCAGTCGCTCTCTGAAGGTGAATTCTAGGTCGGATGCTGTGAATGGCAGTTTTCCGTGGTTTCTCCGATCAACACGAGGCGAATGCCGGAGCAGAACCCTAAAGAACGGGTCACGGACCGCGCGCGATTTTTCCTTCCCCTTCATTATACTTTCCTCACCTCTTACTAACACACACACACACACACACACACACTCATTCACTTCACTACCACCCATTTACGGAGTCCAGACGCGGGGTTTAGGTTTGCTACTGTTGGCGGTGCCCCGCTAGAGAGAGACCTGGTTGAGAAAAAGCCCGCTCGCCATCGTGCAGGTCGTCGTCGTAGCTCAGCGACTTCATGCTACTAATGATATGGGGAAACACGCTGACATGCTTTTACGTTCTCGCTACCGCTTACACAGAAGGAAGTGATGTTGTGCTGCGCGAAAAAACAGCGAATTTTCGGCAGAAAAACTCTTATTACAGAGCCCTGCCTACGAAAAGTGAATAAATTCAGATGCTAAATTTAGAAAATAAGTCTAATAATATGTGATATAGTCAGAATCCCAAATAGTTTTATGGGTCCTTGATACCGAAAATGATGATTGTAATGATGTTACTATTGTAATGATGACAAAACGTCTGGGCTGATCGTCTGTGAACACGCTAGGGAATATACCATTCAGCCGATTTTCTCCATAAATTTTATTCTCCAATCGATCTGGTTGACGTCGCGACCCCTTGAATTTGAAACGGATATTTTAATTTTGGGGCGTACTTCATGAAGCCCCTGAGACATACTCAAAATTTTCAAAACAATGGCTACATCGTTTTTGATTAACTTTTGTTGTTAGATAGTGTGAAGGACGTTTAAGAGGATGATCTGGGTATCATGTTCGTTACAAACCCTGATTTTTTTGAAAATTGGAAAATTTCAACATTTTTTTGGAGTCATTATACAACCAAAATATTAGAGATTAATGAAATTTGTTCCTTAAAGATAGATTTTGAAATAAGTTTAAAGATAGGTTTTGAAATTTTGCGTGAAAATACGGTCGAGTAAGTATGGGCAGTTTTAGCAGCAGCGTAGCGTGACTCGCACCTTTGGGGACGTTTAACAATAATACACAAAATGCCATTATCAACGACTTCATCTAACAGGCGAACGCAACACAGGGCAGGCACACTGGAACAGCACTGGAACTACTTTCACGATCTCGATTGCTTACGACGGTGTAGGCGCTTCTCACAAAATCCCACAGCACTCAGGACTGCCGATGTCTTGAAAGAAAATTATACAGTGGCTCAGCTTTAATTCTTATACACGAATGGCAATGAGAACTCTTGTTAATTTATGCATTGCAGACTTAAATAATATGTAATCTATTTAAGGAACAATTCAATTTCTTGTATATTAATTGAGAAAAAGTAGACAGATACTATTTCTACAGTTTGTGCCCATGACCGTCTCCCGAGTGTGAGAGAGAGAATTTACTGACGTCTGAAGTGTGCTGCGCTCTTGTGCACAATCGAGCAACTTTGCTCATTAGACTTTTCCGCAGTGGATGCTAGCGTAAAGCAGTCGGTTTTCTCAGGACCAGGGGTGAAGAGGGGAGAGGGGAACCTCGCCATCTGCGCATGCGTCATTGCTCGTCGCAATCTCGCGGCAGACGCTAGAAGCATTTTAGCTTCCAAGTAATCACAGGCCAACTTCAACAACCCGCCGAATTCAGTCATAGGAAATCAATTTAAAATTAATACAAAACGTGTTTCGCTCAACGGACCACTTGTAAGATTATCAATACCGTATTTAGGGTTCTTTATTAATATTATATACGGGGATGCTCAGCATCTCAGCGTCCCCTGACGCTACGCCACTGAGTTTTAGAACCACTAGTTTACCTCTTGAAATGAACCGCCTCCCATAAGGGAAGCTATCAAGCCAACAGCTTTCGTGTGGGCGGGGCCACCCGTTGGGCGAGTGAGCGGGGGGGCAGAGGGTGCCTTGATTAGCGCTGGTTGCGGGAGCGGATTCGCCTGTGGCTGGCAGCGACGCCTCACGATATCTCCTCCGAGGAGGGGAACGGAAAAGTCTGCAATGCGATCGCTATCCCTTCTTCCCGAGAACTTTCTGCATACAGTCGACTCCGGTTATAGTGAACTCGGGTATAGCGAACCCTCGGTCATAGCGAAATTAAGTCACTGATCCCGTTTCACTTACATTATAAATACGCATAAAAAAATCCGGTTATAGTGAACCTGAATCTCGGCTATAGGAAATATAGGAAATACAGTCGACTCCGGTTATAGTGAACTCGGATATAGTGAACCCTCGGTTATAGTGAACCTAAGTCACTGGCCCCGTTTCGTTTACATTACAAATAAGCCTAATAAGACTCCGTGGCATAGCTGGGGGGGCAGGGGGGCGGCGCGCCCCGGGTGACACCAATTAAAATATTTTATAGTTGGAATTATATAATTTAAATAATTTACTTAAAACATATATTAATCAAGACTTTCTGATTTGGCTCTATTGCCAATAGAAAATGACATTGCAATAAGCGTAGATTTTAATGAAGTTATAAATAAGTTTGCTGCCCTAAAATCTCGTAAAGAAGTTTTATAAATAACATAAATTTGTTAATAAATATGTTAAAATGAAACATAACTTATTTACAAATTATATTGCAATTATTCTTAGTTACATAGAATTTTTTAATGTATCATAAATAACTACCATGTGCAAATATGTTTGAATTTTTAATAAAATAATGTACAATTATGCAGCAATAGATATTTTATACTTAATTTATGAGGGGAGGGGTGCCACCAGTAGCTTTGCCCCAGGGACACCAACTGAAGCTACGCCACTGATAAGACTCGGTTATATTGAACTTCGGCAATTGTGAGCGGAGGAAATACAATGTCTTGAAAATTAATTCACTCCTGGATAAGAATCTATTGCTTCAGTGCCACAAATTGCAACACTAGGCAGCTTGAAAATAAATATTGTAGGCCGAAGGTCATAATGGTAGAAGAGTCCCCTGAGGTTAAGGTGGCGGACCTGGAATGGCCACCTTACTGATGACCTTCCAAGTATGCCACTCAGCTCAATTAGCCCCTTGTGCCATCCCGCTATCGGAAGCATCTCGTATGTTATTAGGCGAGTACAAGGGCTTCGGAAAGAGACTGTGTTCCAACAGTACAGAATTGGGTATAGAGAGAACACGAACTCTGGAGGAGAATCTAGAGAAATTACGAATGAAAAAGTACGAGAATAACAACTGAAAATATACTATTTTTTAATAACAAATAAATATATTGAAATTTTCATTTTGCCCTGCTAATGTATTTTGCTGCATCTCTGTATTAATAAAATCCATCGTTATGGAGAAATTCTATTTAATTTTGACATCATCGGAAATAGTGAACCTCGGATATAGTGAACGAAACATATTAGTCCCCTGAAGTGCACTATAACCAGAGTCAACTGTATTAAGATTTCAGGAGCTAAGCCTATGGTCATATCAAGGATGGATGAGTATTTTAATCCATTCATAGATACGCTTAGATCTAAATGTTGATGAGATAATGACCGACTGCCATAGATCGGTGGCAGAGCCGCGTTTGCTGCAACATCATTGACGGAGAGGTCGTATGATTTTAATTCCGACAGTAGCGTATTTTTGACTTTGGCCAGAGCTGGTTCGAATTGTCGTCTGCTCTGATCGGTAGTTTTACGTAGATTCTCCTATGAACACCAGGCAAATGTCAGAATAGTACCTTAGCAACCGGGCTACGGACTGCGCATGATTTTTCGTTCCTTGTTCTTCTCCCCTCTCTCCCTTTACACATACACCCATACTCATACATGCACTGTGCTACGTCACATGCTGGGAGAGAAACCGGGAGCTTAGAGCTTGACCCGACTGTTGCGGCGTCCCGCTAGGGCTGACAGCTGGAGAGGGGAAAGCAAGCCTGGAGGAGGTCGACACCGGATCCCATGTTCCAGCGTGAAAGGAACTCCGCCGCCTCCCAGGATATCCACGACACTTACGACAGTAATGACCTAAATTATTATGACACTATCAATACACTCTCTCCTTCTCCTCCTCCTCCTTCTCCTCCTCCTTCTCCTCCTCCTCCTTCTTCTCCTCCTCCTCCTTCTTCTCCTCCTCCTCCTTCTTCTCCTCCTCCTCCTTCTTCTCCTCCTCCTCCTTCTCCTCCTCCTCCTTCTTCTCCTCCTCCTCCTCCTTCTTCTCCTCCTCCTCCTCCTTCTTCTCCTCCTCCTCCTTCTTCTCCTCCTCCTCCTCCTTCTTCTCCTCCTCCTCCTCCTTCTTCTCCTCCTCCTCCTCCTTCTTCTCCTCCTCCTCCTCCTTCTTCTCCTCCTCCTCCTCCTTCTTCTCCTCCTCCTCCTCCTTCTTCTCCTCCTCCTCCTCCTTCTTCTCCTCCTCCTCCTCCTTCTCCTCCTCCTCCTTCTTCTCCTCCTCCTCCTTCTTCTCCTCCTCCTCCTTCTTCTCCTCCTCCTCCTTCTTCTCCTCCTCCTCCTTCTTCTCCTCCTCCTCCTTCTTCTCCTCCTCCTCCTTCTTCTCCTCCTCCTCCTTCTTCTCCTCCTCCTCCTTCTTCTCCTCCTCCTCCTTCTTCTCCTCCTCCTCCTTCATTCTCCTCCTCCTCCTTCTTCTCCTCCTCCTCCTTCTTCTCCTCCTCCTCCTTCTTCTCCTCCTCCTCCTTCTTCTCCTCCTCCTCCTCCTTCTTCTCCTCCTCCTCCTCCTTCTTCTCCTCCTCCTCCTCCTTCTTCTCCTCCTCCTCCTCCTTCTTCTCCTCCTCCTCCTCCTTCTTCTCCTCCTCCTCCTCCTTCTTCTCCTCCTCCTCCTCCTTCTTCTCCTCCTCCTCCTCCTTCTTCTCCTCCTCCTCCTCCTTCTTCTCCTCCTCCTCCTCCTTCTTCTCCTCCTCCTCCTCCTTCTTCTCCTCCTCCTCCTCCTTCTTCTCCTCCTCCTCCTCCTTCTTCTCCTCCTCCTCCTTCTTCTCCTCCTCCTCCTTCTTCTCCTCCTCCTCCTTCTTCTCCTCCTCCTCCTTCTTCTCCTCCTCCTCCTTCTTCTCCTCCTCCTCCTTCTTCTCCTCCTCCTCCTTCTTCTCCTCCTCCTTCTTCTCCTCCTCCTTCTTCTCCTCCTCCTTCTTCTCCTCCTCCTTCTTCTCCTCCTCCTTCTTCTCCTCCTCCTTCTTCTCCTCCTCCTTCTTCTCCTCCTCCTTCTTCTCCTCCTCCTTCTTCTCCTCCTCCTTCTCCTCCTCCTCCTTCTCCTCCTCCTCCTCCTCTTTCTCCTCCTCCTTCTCCTCCTCCTTCTTCTTCTTCTCCTCCTCCTTCTTCTTCTCCTCCTCCTTTTTCTTCTCCTCCTCCTCCTCCTTCTCCTCTTTCTCCTCCTCCTTCTTCTTCTCCTCCTTCTCCTCCTCCTTCTTCTCTTTCTCCTCCTCCTCTTTCTCCTCCTTCTCCTCCTTCTCCTTCTCTTTCTCCTTCTCCTTCTCCTTCCTTCTCCTCCTCCTTCTCTTTCTCCTCCTCCTTCTCTTTCTCCTCCTCCTTCTCCTCTTCCCTCTCTCTTTCTCTCTCACACACACACTCTCTTTCTGCATGGAGCAACGGTGAGTCAGGGAAAACGAGAGAGTGCTGATAAAATCTACAGCAAACCTACTGCATCAACCACAAATTCCACAAGGATGGACAGGTATTTGAAACCCGATATTCAGAGATCGAGAAGAAGTGCGCTGCTGGCTTTGTTTGTGGTCGCTCTGTTCTTCTCTTGATCCGACTGTACAGTTCCACCTTTAATGAGCTGTGCGAAAATGGGACCTCCGTGAACATCTCTGAATTCGACATAAAAATATATCCTCCTGTAAAGCGTATTTTAGACGAGCCGAATCTATGAAATAGACAGACGGCCGATTTCAAAAGCACGAACATGCGTTAATGTTGGTTCAGTAAACAAATTTGGGAAAGATCTGATTTCGTTTCACGGATGCATTCAACGCTTTAGTGATGATTAACGATGAAACTTTCATTACATCGAATTCGTGGGAAGATGAGGTAGGAGGTTAGATTAAAAGGATCGAATTTTAGCTAATTTAAAAAAATATTTGTTTAAAAAATATTTTCGTATGATTTATAGGAACAATCCATTTATTAGTTTGCTATATTTAGTATCCGTAAATATGTTTCTGAAAGAGCGATTATTTAACATTATTTTGGGAGCAAGTAGAGGTCAGATTGGAGAAAGAAAAAAAAGGAATTAGGAGGAAGTGACAAGAACGTGTGAATGATGAAATACGATGAAGGTGGTAAGAGGAACGGAAATAAGAAAAGGAGAATGGTGCAGGGAGCAATTATAAGGAAGGAGGAAGAGGTGAAGAAATAATTAGAAAATGACCGTAAAAAGGGAGGAAGAGAATGAAGAGAGGTAAGAAGGAGATGGAAATGAAAATAATGAAGGAGGGAAGAGCGTAAGGTAAGGGCAAGAAGGCAGTAGGGAAGAGCATAAGGCAAGGGCGAGAAGGAAGAAGAAAAGGGAGAAAATGAGAGAAAGAAGAGAAAAAGAAGAAGTATTATTAAAAGGAGATAATGTAAGGGAGAGTCGAAGTGGAATGACAGCGAAGAAGGAAGCAAGGCTGGCTGCGCCGCGCCGAGGGGGTTGTGCGGCCAGGGCGCGCGCAGATCGCCGTGATTGCTCCATAAATCCCGGCGCGCAAGCGGAGCAGAACGGTCCCAGGGCGAAAGAGACGGGGAGCGGGCGTGCGGGGTGGGCTCGGACGGGGCAGGGAAAGAGGGGGCAAGGAGGACAGAGGCCAACAGGGACAGGTCAAGGGGGACGGAGCAAGGGGGACGGAGCAAGGGGGACGGAGCAAGGGGGACGGAGCAAGGGGGACGGAGCAAGGGGGACGAAGCAAGGGGGACGGAGCAAGGGGGACGGAGCAAGGGGGACGGAGCAAGGGGACGGGCAAGGGGGACGGGCAAGGGGACGGGCAAGGAGGACGGGCAAGGAGGACGGGCAAGGAGGACGGGCAAGAAGAACGGGCAAGGAGGACGGGCAAGGAGGACGGGCAAGGAGGACGGGCAAGGAGGACGGGCAAGGAGGACGGGCAAGGAGGACGGGCAAGGAGGACGGGGCAAGAAGGACGGGGCAAGAAGGACGGGCAAGGGGAGTAAGCAGAACGGGACCAGGGAAATGGCGGAGCAGGATGGAGAAGAGCAGGACGTGGTGGGTTAAATGGAGCGGGGTGGTGAAGGACGGGGCGAGGGAGGACGGCGCGCAGCCTAGCGAGACATGGCGTGGCGTGGCGTGGTGTCGCGTGGCTTCATCTGGCGGGGCCGGGCAGATCGGCGAGGGGCTTGCGATTGACGTGGCGGGGCCGGCCGGGAAGAGTGGGGCGGAAGTGGTGCTGCAGAGTGTTGCAGGGCGCAGCGGGCGAGAGCGCAGAGGACAGTGCGTGGAGGATCGTGGAGTGTGGAGAGCGTGCCAGGGCAGAGGACACGATAGGGGAGGCCGGGGCAAGAAGGGCGGAATTGCAGAGCAGGGCGGGACGAGACGGTGGGGCAGAGCCCAGCAGGCAGCGGCGTACGCCAGGCGAGGCGTGGAATGGCGTGGCAGGGCAGAGCAGCGCGAAGCTCCGTGGGGAATGAAAGGCAGTGCAGGACGGGGTGGGTCAGAACGTGGAGGGTGGAACGGTCCGTGTCGCTGCATGGCGTGATGTCCGCGGCGGGTGGGCGGGGACGTGCAACCCAAGTGGCTTCTCATCTCAGCCGCTGGAAACGTCAAAGATTAATCTCTAGCCTTTTTTATGAGCGAAAACTTTCCGGCCTTTGAGAGCTGTAAAGGTCTCATTTGAAAGCGCGACGTTAACGCGAAACCCTCTGAACATTGCGGGCGGAGAAAAAGCTGTGCGCTACGCGAAGCACACTTGTTATATTTACATCTTTGTGAGTATTTGGCTTTCTTAAACGCGGCAAAGTAAGAGTAATATATTCCTATTTTGAAGGTAAGTATTGCTGATAAATAAATAGAAAAAATATTCAGATTTTGAGGTTATTTTGAAGCGCAACTTCAAATTTAAATGCCTCATAAGGTTATTGCCTATTGATGCCACAGGAATAAACGATGATTTACTTTTCGCCGAAAGTGTGAGACTGAGTTTTTCATTCATAATCCAGGTCACTAAGTATTTTGATTGAATATGTCAGAGCAGCGTGAGTCAACATCATTTTTATCGAAACAAGCTTCTACTTTTCACTACATAATTAACATCGTTTATTCGTGACTCAACTACCACTCCTTCTACATAAGAAAGTAATTGGAAAATTGTTCTCTAAATTTCAATTAATTTTTTTCCCTCACGTTTTTCCCATAATCTCCCATTTTTATGGGGAAAAGAGAGTGCGGTAATTACTACTCTACGCATAATGTTGCGTTTAAATATTTTCTCCGTCCTAATTTTGAGATGGAAATTGCATTGATGCTTCGAAAGCTTCGTTGACAACGTCGTTAATGAGGTGCTGGATGAGATCCCAATTTCAATTTCGCATCGTTGATGATCCCTAACGAGTGCTACAGCACTCTAATACTGGCAAGAAAATAACCGTACGATATTTGGTCGTTGTTCAAAAGAAAATGAATTTAGAGATTGTAGAAATCGAATAAATCTGTTATTTTTTTAATAATATTTTCAAACTACCATACTACTTTTTTTGTGCTAAGCATTACATTTTCTTTAACTTAAGAATTAAATTGAATACAATTAATGCACATTCTTCACATGTTTTCAAAATTATGTCTTTTAATTCAACTAATAGTAAAAACGACATCGTTACCTTTCAAATTTTCAAACAGCTTACCAAAATTAGTTTTTTCTACTGCTAAAATAATCTAAAATATTAAAATTAACGGTTAATGAAATTATCTTCAAAGCCAACGACAAACTCGTAATGCGATTTACGAAACAATGGATCAAATAGTTACTCATTATGAAGCAATTATTTTGCTTAAATAAAATAATAGTTTAAACAATTAATTTCAGAAAATTAACGACAAATATACATGGTACATTTGTCTTTGTCCACGTCATTATCTCATAGCAAAACTATCAACTTTTACGCTTTTAAGCCACAAACCGGTCCTCAAAGAAACACGACACGGGGTTTGATTAAGTCGGGGTTTGATTAAGTCGGGGTTGATTAAGTCGGGGTTTGATTAAGTCGGGGTTTGATTAAGTCGGGGTTTGATTAAGTCGGGGTTTGATTAAGTCGGGGTTGGATTAGTCGGGGTTGGATTAAGTCGGGGTTGGATTAAGTCGGGGTGGATTAAGTCGGGTTGGATTAAGTCGGGGGTTGGATTAAGTCGGGGTTGGATTAAGTCGGGGTTGGATTAAGTCGGGGTTGGATTAAGTCGGGGTTGGATTAAGTCGGGGTTGATTAAGTCGGGGTTGGATTAAGTCGGGGTTGGATTAAGTCGGGGTTGGATTAAGTCGGGGTTGGATTAAGTCGG
>JAHLJT010008756.1:125586174-125633713 GCA_031308135.1 Acheta domesticus
CCCTTTTCATTATTCCAACGAACGTAAATTATTATTTTCTCCAAATAAATACCTACCCCTGTCCTGTCCCTCCTGTCCTACCCTCTCATGGGTGTTTATCGCGGCTTCGGGTCATTTTGCCCCGTTGTTGTAGAACAAAGGTTAAGTCAAATGACAAAGTTTTAAAAATTAAAGTCAATAAATTTAGATAGAACGAAGAAGTAAATCAGAATAAAAGAATAATTTAGCAGCCGACACTCTTCTTGCTGTAATGTTGATTCATTAATGAAGTTTTTATCATTTAAAGGAAATTCCCCATTAAGAATAGTAACCATCAGATCACTTAATTCCTATCGTAAATAATAGTATTCACCAGCCATAGCCTCGTATGGGCAGTCAATTTTCAGCCCAAGAACGAAGTGGATGCAACCCCGAGAGGCAGAGGAAGAGAGAGAGAAAGAGAGAAAGAGATAAAGAGGGAAAGAGAGAAAAAGAGAGAAAAAGAGAGAAAATGAGAGAGAAATAGGGAGAGAAAGAGAGAGAGAGAGAAAGAGAGACAAAGTGAGAGAAAGAGAGACAAAGAGAGAGAGTGTGTGTATGGGCGACGTCACACTACCGTGCTCTATAGCGAAGGCAATAACAAGCAATAGCGTATCGGTGAGGATCAAACCCGTGGTTTTCCTGGTGGTTGCCGCAGCCTGCACGGCAAGGGCGGCCGCATCGCGGTTGCCCGAGCTGCTGGAGGACGTGGTGCAGGCGACGGCGGACGAGGAGACGTCGTACTCGCGCATGGAGCTGGAGATGGAGGACATGCGCCGGCACGCGGGCAACGCCAACCTGCTCAGCGGCGAGAGCAAGACGCGCTGCTCATGCAGCGCTGGCGCATGCCCACCATCACCCTGCACGGTGAGCCAGCCCACACGCCAGCTTCATTGATTGATTGATTGATTCGTGTTTACAAGTTTAGTATGTTTGCGTCAAGTTGCCGCCGTCGGGACTCGAACCCAGGACATCCCGGTCAGAGCCATCCCCTGCGTCTGCGCCAGCACGCTTGAAGCAACAAAAATATTGTTTTCTTTTTCCTTCCGGGGACTTTTTCCAACTTCAGAAGATGCCGATTTTCGACTATCCGTGCCGGGTACCCACTGTCCCTCACGGGGACACGTGTTAAACCTTGCACAAGGCACTGATACACTTGCGGGCCCCTCGGTCTGTGGTCAGCAGACTCACAAGGGAAGGAACAAAAATAGTACAAATACATCCACGAATCATCGAAATTAACTAGAGATGATGCAGTGCCTCTGACCGGGAGGTCCTAGGTTCGAGTCCCGACGGTGGCAGGATTTTAGACACTAGCTAGGGAGCTAGGTAGAGTTCTGTTGCTGTCTGGAGGAGAATTCTAGCGGCCGGCTGCTCTGATAGGTAGTTTTCCGTGGTTTCTCCGATGAACACCAGGCGAATGCTGGAGCAGTATCCTAGCAAACGGGTCACGGACTGGGCGCGATCTTTCCTTCCTCTTCCTTGTCCTATCCTCACCTCTTACACATACACTTACACTAACATGCATTATTCTATCACACATGCTGAAAGACCGGTCGGGTGCTTAGAGCTTGTCCCGGCTGGGGCGGTGACCCGTTGGTGGGAGATGCCTAGTTAAGGAAAACTCCGCTAGCCGAAGGTAGCCGTATGCCCGGTGTCGGATCTCGACAACGAACGGGGAGAGATCGCTGCCACAGCCCGAGGAAAACATGCACTACACTTGATCGCGTGCACTCCGAAACTCATTTTCTAAGGTATTGCTGCAGCCTTCGCCTGGGATTGATCAGAGAAATCACAGAAAACTACCGCAAATGGCCGTTAGAATTTTCCTCTAAACAGTGGCTGATTCCGCCCTAAGTGCACGAGTAGGAATCCGACAAAGTCGCGACTCGACCCCGAAGACCTTCCAGTCACAGAACAATACCTCGGAAACAGAGGTTTCCCTGAACTTTTCTCAGCCGATGTCTCCAGGGAAATCTATTCTTTGTGCCACGGCGTAGGTAACAAGGCTAAACGCTGAGCTTGACGCGGCCAAACATAATGTATGTAACAATAGTGTTTCAATCTCTCCGTAAAATTTAATTACAATTCAAATAATTATTTATACTCTTACGAAAATACTTGTAAAATAAAATTGTACTTGTACTTGAAAAATTGTAAGTAATAATTAATCTTCAATTATATCGCTATTTTTTGTTGAAAATATTCCCGTATTTTTTCAATATAGATACATTAATATTATTTTTCAATAAATTAATTTGTTTAATATTTCGACCGTCATTGGCATATTTTAAAAATTGTATTTTGAGCCCAGTATTGTAAAAAAACTTTGTTAAAATATTATGTATAATTTCACATAAAAATTGCCAACAATAAAAGTGGCCATGTGAATAATAAACTATGGATATATTGATGTGAGCATGTTAAAATAACTATTTTTAACATGTTTCAAAAAGGTTTTTAATATAACGGATCCTACTTCTTCACGTTTACCCAGAACAAATCTCCACAAGAAGAAAATTAGACAATTTGTCCTCGAAGGATGGCACCGACTTCTTTAGCCTCTTTTGTACATTGATGAAAAATTGTTCTTTGCCCCTTCGAACTTTGGATTTATGTTCCGTAGAATTTGCGAGAGATGTCTGTGGGGCGACCGTTACTGTACGTGCGAGACACACGAGATACATTGCGAATGCACAGCAGATATATCTATTTGATATCACTGTTCAGAAAACATTGGGTAGCCTAACACGTGCTAGGAATTGTAATCTCCCAGAAAATAGTTTTGACTAAGTTAGTAATTTGGTACATTGGTTTTCTCTTATGCTTTCATACAAGAAACGTGAATGTAATTATTTTTGTAGTTAGGATGCCTGTAGGAAAGTTAGGAGGGAGACGGCTGAATTGAATGTCATTTCAAAAACACCGACTTCCCTAAGTGACATCAGCCGAGTGCGCATGTCTATAATTTAGGACGTCATGTTTTTGAGACGGCATTCAATGTAGCCATTTCGCTCCTAAGTGACGGCAGCCCAGTGCACAGATTCCACGCACCAAGGTCTACGATCCCGCACGTCGAAAAGTTAGGAAGTCGATGTTTTTCAGATGGCATTCTATGTGGCTTCTATGTGACATCAGCCGAGTGCGCATATTCTTCGCGCGGTCTATGATCCCGTATGTCGAAAAACTAAGCGGTTGATGTTTTTGAGACGGCATTCAATGTAGCCGTCTCGCTCCCAAGTGACGTCAGCCGAGTGCGAAGTGTGAGTCGTGCTCCACAGAGCGTCAACGTCCTTTCACGAGCACTCTGCAGCACCCCGACCGTTAACAGTCTCTATGATGAAGCAAAAGGCAATTACTAGTATGAAGGGCTCTAGCCTACGTACACGGCGCAAAGGACCGCCCCGTGCGGAGGCACCCGATGCGACCCAGTGCCAAGGGCAGACGCCAATAGGAGGAGAGAAACTTTCCAAGCAGAAAAGGTGAAGAGATCTACTCGCGTCTTCGGAAATCCTAGAAATGGTGAAATACACTGGCTAATTCGTAGTAAATTTACACTGGTAGAAGACGGGTCGTTAATCGTGACAACTGTACCTTCCTGATCCGCTTTGTAGTGGGAAGTAAAATGGTTTGCTCATCTTTATTTTCAGCTCGTGCGTGAACATTTTTCGAACTATTGAAAGCAAATAGTTGTAAAAAAGGCTGTAACAGGAGGGGGGGGGTAAAATGCCCACACGCTTAATTCAATAAGAGGGCATAATATTTTGGAAAAATTACTTTCAAAATAACACTAAACATGCCTACTATTCAAAATTTAATAAAGCTTGGGGCATTTTTACCCCCCTTATCCTGTTACAGCCTTGGACCAGAAAAGGGGTCGTAATGGCTGCTAAATGTCCTGTGCGATGAATCATGGAAACAATGTGGTATATTTCTTACATTATACTTTTTATTGTTCACAAAAATTTCATTACAATAAATAAAAAAAGTTAGTGTATGATAACATTATGATGGATAGTAATTGATTAAATATTTTCCTGTTCACTTTTGAGCCACAAATTCGCTAGAAATTTAGATTGGATCCGTTTATTTTACCTGGTATAAAATTGTTTATTGGTACTACGTTTAGCAACTGAACTGATTATAATGATGATTTGAATGTTTAAGAAAATGAATTAGGAAACTAATTGACATTCGTTGAAAATGACATTGGGTTTTTTAAATTAAGTTGTTACCGACAATACATTTGAATACACACATTTATAATAAATATTGGTTTTTTGTTGCAGATTATTATAGTACATATTATAATTACTGAAAGGCACATCGAGTGGCTCATGGAAAGCTTTGTTGCGGACACGGGTTCAATCCCATCCGGAGAAAAATGAAGTTGTAGCTTTTTAATCCAAATAGTTTCAGTTTCTGTAATTTTGTGTCGAAAAAAACCTCTTGCAGTCGAAATTAGCTAGGTAAGGTGTCTCATGCTCTCCATAGTTCCCCCGTAATCCCAGACGTGGATAATATATTAAACGGACCCAGGTCTGAGAGAACCGCTAGCTAATAAAAGCCGGGTTAATATGTACCCAAATACTAAATACATAATAATAATAATAATACTTTATTGCACAAAAAGTACAACGGCGAGTCTCAGTAATTAAATTACTGCTTTTCAGACTAACCACAAGAAAAATACAGATCATAAACTTAAAATCAAAAGAGAATAAGAATAAGTTGAAAAAAAAGCATAAATGTAAGTACATGAGGATTAGAAATTGAAAAAGTTACATAAGTAAAATATAATTGTAAGTGTATAGCAGATAATATGAGGCAATATAACATAACAAGAAACACTGAAGTAATGCTAAACATATACATCAAGAAGGTTACAGAAAATTTAACATAATACATCAAGAAACACTGAAGAAAGATTAAAAAATAAGTTTAATAAATTTACAAAGTTTTTCACAGAATGATTTGTAGGGACAAGAAAAAAAAGTCAGTTTTAACAGGGGCAAAAATATCAATAAGCTGTACAATAAGAGAAGCTAGGATAGATACCTTCTCATCTATAGATTGACCGTCAAAAATATCATCCCAGCTAACATTGGTAGCCACATCATTAAAATTATCAATCGGTATAGATCGTAGATCTCTGAACATTACAGTGTGCCGCAACTTTTGCTTAGGAAGACATTTAATTTTACAGGAAATTAGTTGATGGTCACTAATGCCCGCTGAGTCCGATACATCAACATCAGTCACTTCCAGGGAATCAGATACAAATAACAAGTCAATAATAGACGATGACGTAGCAGTCACACGAGTAGGTTCTGATATAATTTGTGAAAAATTAAAGAATTTTTGAAAATCAGCGACAAGACCATTAGCAGAAGATAATTGCGTCGATGTGATACCTATATCAACATTAAAATCGCCCAAGCAAACTATGGAAGATGTCATTATCACAATATTGGATATTATAGACTCTAACGTTGAAAAAAAGACTGAGGGCATGTAGCCAGGCGGCCTATAGGCAGTGACAATTGCTATTACATAATTATTGATTTTTGTTATGTTTGTAAAATAAATATAAGCAAATTATGTAACAATCAATTTCGTCTCGATCGACCAAAGCAACATATATCTGAGTATTGTACATGGGTGATTATTAATTCCACGCTTCATAGGCCTTGAAAATCGGCAATTTCAACAATTATCAGTGCGTGAAATTTGTATTTGCAATAGTTTTGGTAATAATTAACAAATACTTGCATTGTACAGGAATATATATTGAAAAATTAAATCCAGTGACAACAAATAAATTACAGTGGTCGTACTACTTATCAAGATCATTGAACCATGCAAAAAGTAGATAATGCAATTAAAAAATTCACACTATATAGAAAACGTAACTATTGAAATATATGCAATTATGCAATACTTGAAATTTCTTCTACAATAATATTCATGCTATGTTCAAAATACTACCTCACAGGGAGAATAAGTATTTAAAAATACAAATCTTCACACTGTTATATATTAACAATGCTATGTAGTGATTGAAAAGTAAAGAAGCAGAAAAATTCATTTATACATTTTTGTTATATTATTATATTTTTAATTTTATTAAATTAACCCTTGGTTGTTATATTTTGACAGAACTGTTTAAGTTTAAATATATTCTAATTCTTGAAATTGGAAATAATTTTTTGCAAAGTGTAACTTGGTAGGATGGATTATCTTCGCAAAAAGGTTCTCCAATTCTTATTTGGTTTTAGACCGTTGCTTCGGTTGTAATAAAATATGCGGATAGCTACAGCTAGGAAAGTGGTCCATAACGCTGTGGAGTCGTGTGGGTGGGTCGGGGTCCGGGGGCAGGAGTTCGACCATTGCATGGAGGTCGCGAAGTTGGTCTGCGTTACTGCACTGCATACATAATGGGCGGAGCTGGCTGGTTTCAAGAAAGAAATCCTGACGGAAAAGAACGAGGTTCACCCGACTACGTAGTGCAGAGTTATGGTAGCACATTATATGGATTTTTGTTTGTTTTTTTCATTTTATATTTAAAATGCGTTTTTTGCAGATTAAAAAGTAGTTGACACTGTTGACGCTATAGATGGCATATTATCATTTATCTTGAAGTCAAATCCTCAAGAGAGAAAACCAACATCCTTAAGTTTGGCCTGTCTAGAACAAAGCAGATTCTGTACTTTAACAAATTACCTGAATATTAGGGGTCCTATTCACTTTTTTTCGAATAAATAAACAGAAATCACAAATATAAATACGCTAAATGAATGTCGAAAATATAATTAAATCTAAAAATATTATTTATAACGTTGCAGATTTGATTCCTTACGGAGTATATAAAGAATGCGTTCAACTTGTTGATATTTGAGCATTCTTATTTTTTATGTAGAAAAATAATTTCAATAAGCAACCAATTATTAGGGTAACTTGTTGAAGTATATAATCTGCATAGTTTTAGACAGATTAAACGTTAAAGATGTTGGTTTTCCATCTTCAGGGTTTGAGTTCTTTTAAACATTTTATTTTCTAATCTTGTAAAGTAGAAAAAAAATAAGTGAAGCACATAGGAATGGTTAAAATGTAAGAACTTCAGTCTTACAGTTCACAAGAAACCAATTAATGAGACGAGATTTCCAACATATTTTCTCTCCGTCAGTTTTATATAAAAATGTACTTTCCATAATTTAATTGGCAGTTGGAAAGAATGGATACTCCTTTACACTCTTCTGAATTATTACATATCGCGTCAAACATGTCCCAGTGCACATTTATCTCTGGTCGTTGTGATCCATCAAAAAAGTTTATAGTGGCATTAATTCGGGTTGAAATGTTTACGGTTGTATGCAATTTTTAACTATATTGAAAAACATATAATTTTTATTCCGAATCCAATATAGATGGTTAAATGTACAAAAACCGGATCCTTTGTGGTCCTCAAAATTAATAGGGAGTTCTTCTTTAAATCCAATAAACCACCGATGAGAATCAAGTTTCATTTTATCTGTTCCGTAAGTATTGATTTAGCACCTGTGGGAACACCAATAATATGCGAATATTGCGTGAGCGCGCTGTTACTCCTGGTACGCAACCTACTAAAATTAAATACACGGCACTTCCATGGAGGATGAACTGAAATTAACTGAGGTCCAATTTCGAATTGAAAAATTCTCGTTATTGAAAACTTGTTTTTATGTAAGACAATTTTCACGACAAATAACAACATAATAAAATAATGAAATGTTGCTTTAGCCCACAAATGAAGCAACTACAGAACGAATCCTCAATTTATACTTATTTTATAGTGAAGCAATGCATAAATGCAGACAATTATCATTATTACGCATTGAGACTGAATGCAATTTGGAAAAAAATGTAATCACCTTAAGCAATTTGATTTTTGAAAGCTGACATATTACAGATACAGGGAACTTGGTAACTTTATATTTTAGGGTCGCTTGAAAGAAATTACGAATTTACGTTGTGTTTAAAACATTTGTCTCAAGCAGACATGTGATTAAAAACACTATTTTTCCAGCCAACGAATTCATTGCCTGACTTCAAATTTACAGTATAGATGCATCACAATATTTTTTTACGATTTCTTGCAGCATTCTTTGAAAGTGCCCTCACTCCATGTCCATTGAAGATAATTTACATTACTATAACCCATTTTCACCCTTCCGACCAAAAAATTCAACTTGTTAAACAAGCAGACGAAAAATCGTTTCTCTTTATGAATAATTTTTCATTTCTTAACAATCGATTCTTCTCTGCCTATTCTTAATAACATAATAAATCTGTATCATCGATATTCTAATTTTTTATTATTATGTCATTACTTTTTTCACGGCATGGTTAATTTTTAGTTCCCAAGAAGCTCTTGGTTTCTGAAAGCTTATATAATGTTGCTACGACAAGTAGACTCCTTAGCCAGTGAAGCTAATTTGCATTTGGGCACCCTTGACGCGAATAAGAGGGCTGGGCCTGCGAGGATTACAGATACCTTTATGTTGTGATTGTGTATTGATATACAAAGCTTGAAACAAGCAACATTATTTTAGATAAAATTTCTATGAGTATTTATACGTCTTGTTAACTCAGCACTCAACAAAACATACAATTCATCACGTCAACATACCATTTCATTAATGGCTGAAGACGCATGAGACGCTAAAAAGACTTAGAGTTGCTTCAATTATTTATTTACTTATTTATTTGTTGTGTATAAATATATGTATATATATATATATGTATATATATATATATATATATTGCTTTTTTACAAGGCACCCTCTTTTGCTAACATATATCTTGTGAGACCACTTTTGGTTTCTCCGCGTGAATACAGTAAAAAGTTACTGAGGACATTGAATGATTTAGATGTTTTCTCTGAAAACAGACGCCATAGCTATTAACTCAGGGAAAGAGTTCTGACCGACTCGTGGTTACGGAGCACTGCTCTACGTCTTAGTGCGATCTCCCGTTCTCTCCGCGTCGCCTCGCCGCCCTCCCCCCCTCGCTCGCCCCCGCCCCCCCGCCCCCGCCCCCCTCGCTTGCCCACTCCCCCGCCCCCTCGCTTCCCACTCGCCCGCCCCTCGCTTGTCCACTCGTCCGCTCCGCGTTTGCCCACTCGTCCGCCCCACTCGCCTGCCCACTCGCCCGCCCCCCTCGCTTGCCCACTCGTCCTCTTCCCTCGCTTGCCCACTCACCCGCCTCTCGCTTGCCCACTCGTCCGCCCCACTCGCCTGCCCACTCGCCCGCCACCCTCGCTTGCCCCCTCGCCCGCCCCCCTCGCTTGCCCACTCACCCAACCGCCGCCTGCCCGTTGCTCGCCCGTCCGTCGCCTGCCTGCCGCCTGCCTGCCGCGGAGGCTCGCCCGCGCTCTGTGCCTGCTCATTTTGAAGCGGCGCGGCGGTGCGCATACACAGGATTCCCCGCGGGCCGCGCGCGCCAGCCGTCTCGCCTCGCCTCGCCTCAAATGCCGGCCACGCTCTCACCCGCCCCCGCCCCCGCCCGCGCCCCCGCCCTCGCCCCCGCCCCGCCCCCGCCCCACCCCCGCCCCGCCCCCGCCCCGCCCCCGCCCACGCCCTCGCCCGCGACCCGGCGGCTTAGTGGCGCGCCTGCGGCTGCTCGTTAGCCACCCCGCGGCGCGGACCTGTGCGTATTTAATACGGTGAACCAAGTTTCTTACGAAGAGGCTGCGCCAAAACCGTGGGCCAATGTTTATCATACATTGACTGTTCTGACATGTGGCTCGACAGCCCGCTACCAGCCTCTCGGCCATGGCTCTCAGGGTGACCCAGCGTTTCGGTCATGGGATAAGGTGTTCATGTGGTGAGCACGAAGACATCCCTTCATCGTACATACTGGTCCTCTTAACGTTCTTGAAGGGAATGATTTGTCTTTGAAAATTGGCCACAGACGATGCATTATATTCGTATCAAGAGAATTAACAGGCAAACATGAAACAAAAGTATAGCATTTTCATTTCATTTGCTTTGTTATGTAATGTAGTTTCTACTTTGAATTTTTTCTGTTAAACACTACAAAAAGAAGTGCTACGTAGAAGTCTCCTAAAAATGTGCTACGAATTTTAAATTACTTTTTTCTTTTTTGTTTTCATGACTTTTCAGTGAAATTGAAATACAGTAACATTTATAAAACAGAAATTTTATCTTAAATCTTTCGTAACGTATTAAAATTCTTTGGATCCATGGGTATTTTCTGAACGAAAATAAGTGTCAATTCATTGCTGGTAGAGCAGACTAATGTTCATGATTGATTGATTGACTGATTAGAGCTTCCGAGAGCGTCAACCGGTATGATAATTATTCCCGAAATGTGGTGCATGTTTTTTTTATCGCGGGAGATGGCGCTGATCTTCTTTCGCTAGAATGATGAGATCCGGCGCCGACATACACGCTGGTTTGGATTTTCCCCCAACCAATTATCTCTGACCAGTGGGGCGCCGCCCCAGCCGTGACAAGCTTCTAAGCTCTCGACTGGTGGGGGTAGTGTAGTGCCTGTAAGTGTGTGTGTGTGTGTGTGTGTGTGTGTGTGTGTTTGTAAGTAATGGGTGACAATAGGACAAGAAAGATGAAGGAAAGAACGCGCGCGGTCAGTAGCCCATTTGATAGAGTATTGCTCCGGCATTCGCCTGATGTTCGCCTGCAGACAGCGGATGAATTCGACATAGCTAGAGATGAAACTCCTGCCACCGTCAGGACTCGAACCCTAGGACCGCCGGGTCAGAGGTACTGCAGTGACATCAACTAATGCACTAAGCCACTTAAGCAGGTATAAAGCTCATGAGACAATGAATAGACGGTATTCGTCTTTTCTGCACAAAGCACGTTATGTTATCAATCACGAAACTGAAATGCTTCGGAAATGAAGAAGAATTGACTTAAATCGAATTAACATGAGATACACTTAATTCCAGTAGTTCTGAAGTCATTGATATTGTTCTTCTGCTTAACTATGCGAACAGCTGCAGTTAATAAACAAATTTGGAAAAATATTGGGAACCAAGTTGCTCAGTTTCGCCAGTTTTTGGAGAGATAATTGGCAGTGTTCACGACATACTAATTCTTTAAATTATATCAATCATTTTTACGTGCTCTAAAACTTTAAAGCAACCTCTGCACTGCATCGTTGTTGTCGCATTGTAGTATCATGGTATTGAAAGTAGTTGTATCTCAGAACCTTACATTTTATTATGCATACAATTTAATACAAAAAATGTCAAAACTATCAAACACATTGACTTCTAGTTAACAACAGTTTTTATCACCAGGGCGATTGCAATAACTTTTTTTGAAAACCTCACCAAAAGTACAGATTCTTACATCACCAATACGTTTTAATAGAAAGCAAATGGTTTTCAAACCTTCAGTATTGATTTCCAACACTCCTCTTACGAAACAAAAAAATAGCTCGGAGTTTTCCTAACCTAAATCTGCCTCAAAGCGGAATAAATTAAATTGACACGAAGTTGATTCTCCCAACTAAACGTTGTTTTCAACTGTGATTTTAAATGATCGGTTTGTCACCTCCACAAAGCGCGGCGGGTCGCACTGACAACGGCAAACGCCGCTCGAGGTCGTCGCGAGCTTTTAGAGGCAAAATCCAGTTTTATCAATCACGAAAGCGCCGCAACGCGCATCGACCGTTTATACATACGGGCGCCCATCGTAACCGCGTTTTCAATGCGGTTTTATGTAATGGTCGCGTATGCCCCGACTTTCAAAGAGCGGGGCTCGTAAACAGAGGTTTCGCTGCGGGGCGCCAGTGAAATCTACAAGCTGTCGAGTTTGATAGTCGCGACTCGATTTTAGAAGTTTAGATTTTAGAGATTATAGAAATTTAGAAAATAACTATGATTTACAGTCTGGATACTCTGCCTGTTAAGTTTGGTGCATGTTGGTAAATACTCATTATAGAGAAATATAATATAATCATTTACTGAGTTAGTTAATGTCTTATTTTACGTGGCCCGCTCTTCCACCTGACCACGCAAATTTCGCTACGCTCCTTTCACCTAGCAGAGAAAGAAAGTATTATCTCGGGCGACGAAAGAAGTGATTTGAATTTAGCTCAGAGTCTTCTTTTAGGCATGAGGATCTTTTACATGCAGTAAATCGACTACATGGGACAGCCGGCTTTACTTCCCCTCCGAAGGAAGGCGTACGAAGGATTTATGATCCCTTAAAAATTCATGACTTCGATCGGGTTTGAACCCGCAAACTTGGATACAACAACCTGATACACTGACTGTTGTGAATCCGCAAATAACTATAGAGAAACAGACTATTATTATATATTTATTTATTTGGTCAAAAAAAGTAAAACCTGTATGTGACGAATGGGAGAGAACATTATCTCCGCACGTTTTCTAGAGTTCCTGAATCCCTTCCCAACATTTTAACTATGAATGTGATAATTGAAATGTGAATAACAAAAAATAATATTAAAATTTAAAAAAGCGAGAGATTAGCAACATTTGAAAAACTAGACATTTTAGTTTCCGAATTATAGAAAACATATTTGGTAACATATTTGGTAACAACGAAACATATAACGGTAAACGAATTGTAGATTTGATTTTTCTGCATTGCTAACAAAATAGTAACTCACCCTCAGCTCTACTCCTACTACTACAAGCAAAATGAGTGGTCAACAAAACGTGTGCTTAGTGAAGCTACATTTATGTCCAGAAGCAAAACAAGAGGCCATCTCAGCATTTGCTCAATGGATCAGGGAAACTGGACAAAAACCTGATCGAGATGGGGGGTCATTGACCCGGAAGCTGAAGTACATTACTTGTTACAGGCATATTAAATATTTTTAAAAAAATGTATACAATACAAACGTGAACTAATTCATTATATATCATTTTGTTAAAATAAACATTATTTTTCTTTTTGACGATCAGTATAGTCTCTAATTGTATAGAAACAGTTTTGCAACAGAAAAGATTTTACTTTTAACTTAAATTTGTGTACCGACTTTAATTATTTAATGTCAACTGGCAATGCGTTGTAAAGTAACGTACATGTACTGTAGGTGGATTTCTTGTAGTGAGCTGTTGATACTGACACTTTATGTACGTTATTTCTACGTGAGTTGTAATTATAAATATCAGTATTGCATGAAAATATGTTCCCAATGTTAAGTAAGTCCGTTTTGACAAATACTACCGATTCATAAATAAATTGGCAAGGCAATGGTAAGATTCCAAGCTCAATGAAAAGAGGCTTGTAGGGATCACGTGAATGGCGTTTTTTCATTATTCAAATAATTTCCTTTTGCCATCTAAACGTCTGGATACTACAGGATTTGTGGAGTCATCTTCGTTTCTGACTTAAACACGTGCCACTGAGAAATATTCACAGGATATTCTGAGAAATGAACAAACAGGTCTGGTTTTAGAACTAAATTAAATTGCGTTATCATGCATATCATCCTCTTCAGTATTCACTTTCGGTTCTCATTCACTGACGAGCACTGATTTCAGTAATTCGTCTTCACTACTGTTATCATCACCATCCGAAAACATCAATAAATTCTTCTTCCAACCGGTCATATTGCGTTTTCACTTTCACTAATTGCTTAATAGAAGTGCTGCTTCATTCCAGAACCACCAGCTCGCACAGGAACAAAGCTAATTTGAAGCAGAGTACGAGACATAAATGAAGATGAAGTAGAGTAACAAATGAATGAAAACTAGGAACGTTTTGTGATGCTTCAGTGTGTAAATTATGTTTGTAGACAACTCATTTCCGAGTTCTTCGTTCTTTGTTGAGACAGGCACCTCTTAAGGAAAACGTGTAATTACAAAAAATATTGTTCACGAAGGATTATTTTTAACGTAATAGAAGTTAAAATTTTGTGTACTTCTCGACCTAAACAGACATTACTTTGCACCTCGTCCTACAGTTGCATCTAGTTTATTCATGATACATAAGCTTAGAAACGCATTGGTCATATAACTGAGCTTAATATCAGTGAATACTTAAAATTTACTGGAGTAACTTAACTACTTGTCTTCATACATCGCCATCGTGTATGAGATATATTATTTATGTTTGTATAGAATACAGAATATTTGTTTATGTTAAGAATTGAACATTTTAGCTTAATTATCACTCTTGAATTCCTCTTCACAGATACTTATTTTCTGTTGTTTTATATGCTGTGCAGTTGCACCAATTACTAAGGACTCGATAGTTCTTCGCTTCGAAAGACACATGTCACTCGTGAACGCTTTCTGTACTGCGGAGGAAATATCCATATTAAAAATAATTTTCGCGCTGTGTTGAGAATTAATATTTAGTATTTAAATAACGGGCAAAAATTAAGAAGACTGACCACAATACTTTTTCAAACATGATCATTAAAACGTTTTGAGAATCGTGAAAATTTTCAGAATATTTACATGGTTCTAAATAAGTAATTAAAAAGAAATAAAATAAACTAGTTTTCAAGTTATTGTCTAAATTCCAAATTAATCTATATATCAAGAATGAAAAAAGTTCTTAAAATTTATGGCTTTACGCTAAATATCAATTTAAACATTATTTTCAATAAATTATTTACATGAACAACTATAATATCTCTTTACTGAGACGTACATCGCTAGCACTAGGATGAAAATGCCACTTTCTATTTATGAAAGGATATGCTTACGTATGTAATTTACCACAAACCTGAAAAATTATTTAGTGAAAAATTAATGCTCTAACGTACACTCTAATCTCATCGAACAGAGGCATTATCAGACTTACTGAGCCAAATGTTTGCAATGGGGCTGGATGTTGGTTAGCCGGATTTAGAAATTGGCTGGCATTAGCTGGAATCAGCTGGCTATACCTGCTTTGGGGTACCTGTTTCGAACTCGATGATAGGTGTACTCAACTCAATTGGAAATGCAAATCGGATTAAGCTTTACGTATGTCCGGTCAGAGTTCAGCAAATGGATGGCGGTGTTCGGCAACACACCGCCACGCACATTTACTTGGCCTAATAATTCATAGCTTCTACATCTCATGCAATATTTCGTTATCACCACAGAACATTACAGATAGAAGCATTTTCTGAGACGGAGAAACAGATCATAAATGTAAATGTAGCCGCCTTCATCAAATATGTATTTGTAAAACAATGTTGGGACGGTTAAAAAATAGGGTGATGGTTTTAATAATTTACTTCTCGCAAAAATATAGAGGAGAAAAATCCCAAGACTCTTCTTGAATAGAGTTCCGACTTCTTGTTAGAATAACGGATATGTTAATGAACAGTTAAAGGAAACAAAATATTACCAATTGGTATCACGTTCTTCAGATATCATTTAATTATAATGAAATAAATAAAACAATTTTGATGTGAAAAAGTTGGTAACAATATCGATCGTTTGTAAATCGATCCATCTACTTAAAAGCATCCCCGATTTAAGCTCAGGTATTTCTGACTTTAAGGAATGCTTTAACCATGTCGCCTGAATTGCTTTCCCCCATATTTCCCAATAGTTCACAAAATGTAGATCTCGCAAAACAACATGGCAATGTACTTCTATGTTAATGGTTCATAAGTTGGCTGGTGTAATGCTGAGTTAATTTTCTCTTATTTAATCTCGCTTAATTTAAGAGTAATGGAGGTCAAAGGCAGCAAGTGAGAAATATGTCTTATATCTTTTGAAATTTTGGAGGTCAGACGAATTAAGCAATTCTGCTATAAATACAAATGATGCATGTGTTTTAATAATTATTTTCTCAGAGCGGATACACTGTCATATAATTACGATCCTCCTTTGTAAGAAGCAGTATATTGAGTTGTCGTTATTATGAGTTTGAAATAGGACATGCGTACAGCGCACTTAATTTGTTGGAAATTTGAAGCAAACCTTTCAGGATGAACTGTTACAATACAGTAACTCAGAAAATAAACGTTTTCTCACAGTTAAAAAATACCTTGATAGCATCAATCTTACAGTTCTGCGATTAATCCGCAAAGATGTAATGTAAGTAATGTTCTAATGGTTCAAGTTGTGAATGAAAATAATTAATTTTGCAAGGTAAATTGGAAGAACTAATGAAATTTAAAAAGACACTGAAAATATTCAGTTAAAATTATTATAATAGAAATTTTATTTGGAAACATTTCGTACATGAGAGATCTAAGGAATCCTACATCAAAAGGGATGGACGAATACTTCATTTAATATTTTTCAATAGTGAAATTCGTGTTTTATTATTCCAATATATTGATTTCAATGAGTGAAATTTTCATGAAGTAATAACATGTATTTATTGTGATTAAAATTATTATTAACATTGTATTGTTTCATTGATTTCAAACCTGATTTGTGTTTCCTGCGCCGTCGTTGGTTGGCCCCCGAAGAGGTGCATAACAAAAATCATATTCCATTCACGACCACGATTAAAATCCGCCACATAACTTGTGAGACATCTAAAATGCAGATTCTAACACTTAATTCTAGTACATCAGGTACACTACAAAACACATCACACATAAAATTCATCACAATTATTTTCGTCATGATGAGGTGACGTCACATAAGAATGTTTACGTTGACTTATTGGTGAAAGTCTTCAGAACCTTTCAAGATAATGTATTCCAGTGCAATAATGTAATGTTGAGAGGAACAAACTCCGTATATTGTCGTAATAAAGTTAGTGTTGCTATTTTTTGAATGAGTGATACGTTCTATCCAACTTTTACATACACTATATAATAGAATAACTTCAGTTCAGAAAACGTTTCATTTTTTGTTGATGCTAAATCAACAGCGATTATAATCCCAATTTCACCTTATGACTAGGAGATTCATGTCTATGAGGGTGATGCGTGAACAAAGCGATTCAAGTTAAACAGTGTCCGAACGTTAGTGTAAAATGAGCTGGATATTTTGCTTTGGCTGAACTTCAGAATCTTTTTAGATTCTCGCACTTCGTAAGAACAGAAAGTTACGTAATCGTGCTCTGGAAAACGAATTTTCGGCAGAAAAACTTATTGCCGGGCTTTGGTAACGAAAAAGTGGAAAAATCCTATTGTTATATATGGAAAGTTACTTTGTCTAACACGTGGTGAAACCAGAATTTTTTTGACAGCCCAGCCTAAAATCGATGGCAAAACGTCTGTTCGGCCGTCCGCCTGTCCGTCGTCTTTTGTCAGCGCTAGTGTATAAACCGTTCAGCCGATTTGTAGTCTAAAATTGATATTCCTCAATCGATCTAAATGAACTCAAGGCTTGGGGAGTTTCAGACGGATATTTTGATTTTTGAGGGTACTTTACATGAAGCCTAAAAAACATTTTCAAAATTTTCTCAAAAATAGGGCCATTTTTTATTATAAAACTTCATTCTCTGATAGTATAAAGGAGCTTAAGAGAATGATGCCGGTTTCATGAGTGTCAAAAATACTTAATTTTTCGAAAATTGCAAAAATGGATTTTTGGGGTCTTCCTACAACTATAATATTGAAGATTGATATTTTTTCTTAAAGAAACCTTATTCTCAAAGAAAGATGTTGAAATGAGGTCATGCACAATTTTTTGATAATTATTTTAAACATTTTTTTAAATTTGAATAGTTTTCGCGTAATTTTGCACGAAATATAAGCAATTAAAATTTTTTCAAAACAATTTTTTCTCTAAAAACGGCACCAATTTGTTCTTTAAATTTTCTCTTCGTATGTATCAAGGAATGGTGAAAAATATGACGCTAGACCCATTTTCGGCAAACTCTCTGTATTTCCGAAACTTGTAAAACTTTCTTTGCAGTTTTTTGAAAAAAGACAAGTAGTTTTCGCGTAATTAGGACTTGGAATTATGCAATTTATAAAAAAATCTCAAAATAGATCCAAACTTTTCTTCAGTTTTTTCTCCAAGAATAGAAGAAGAGACCCTTAAAAGAAGATACGCACGAGTCTCATTTTCATTGAACTCTGAATTTTCGAACAATGCAAATTAAGAAATAATACGATAAAGAATGTGCTGTTGTAGCACCTCTAGTTTCTTTATAGCGGAGGCCGCAGGCAGGAGCTTATCTGACGACTTGGAAATGTGCCGAATCTAACTGAAGATTGTTTTCCCTAAGCGAACTTAAATACCTTGATAAGTAACTACAATACATACGTTATAAATTGCCACCAAGTATAAAACACTTTCCTCACTCGTACCATTTATCCATACATTTAAATTGTTTGTGAAAAATAAAATGTTTATGGCGCACTCCTGAGCTGCAAAGCGATGGATTTATTTTCTTATTTTCTTTCTACTTCCTTCCTAACTTTCTTTTTACTTCCTTCCTTCCTTCCTAACTTTCTTTTTACTTCCTTCCTTCCTTACTAACTTTCTTTTTACTTCCTTCCTTCCTACTAACTTTCTTTTTACTTCCTTCCTTTCTTCCTAACTTTCTTTTTACTTCCTTCCTTCCTAACTTTCTTTTTACTTCCTTCCTTCCTAACTTTCTTTTACTTCCTTACGTCCTAACTTTCTTATTACTTCCTTACGTCCTAACTTTCTTTTTACTTCCTTACGTCCTAACTTCTTTTCTTATTTACTAACTTTCTTTCTTATTATTTTTCTTATTCGTTTACTTGTGTGTGTGTGTGTGGGGGGTAGGGATCGAGGGCGCGTTCTCGGAGCCGGGCGGGCGGCCGGTGATCCCGCGCGCCGTGGTGGGCAAGTTCTCGGTGCGCCTGGTGCCCAACCAGCGCTGCGAGCGCGTGGCGCGCGGCGTGCGCCGCCACATGGCCGCCGCGTGGCAGCAGCGCGCCTCGCCCAACTCCATGACGCTGCACCTCACCGCCGCCGTCGAGCCCTGGATCGAGAGCGCCGGCACCAAGCACTTCCAGGTACCACAGCTCCATGTCAGTCCATCAGCTCTCGTTGATTCCATCCAACCCTCATTGATTGCTTGTTGATTCCCGGCGCGTCGACTACTAGGGTCATTAGTCCCTTAAATGTAGTGCATGCTTTTTGGTCTCGGAGGTGCCGGTGGTTCCTCTGCTGGATGGCGAGATTCGGCGCCGACCTACCGTCGGTTAGTGGGGTTTTCCCAACTAGGCATCTCGCACCAGCAAGGCACCGTCCCGGCCGGTACACATGTTTTGAATTTGCACTAGACTTGTGCT
Source organism: Acheta domesticus (assembly GCA_031308135.1). Classification (NCBI taxonomy): domain Eukaryota; kingdom Metazoa; phylum Arthropoda; class Insecta; order Orthoptera; family Gryllidae; genus Acheta; species Acheta domesticus. The sequence goes on from JAHLJT010008756.1 coordinate 125,605,378, forward strand.
TGGAACTTATTTTAGAGTCACCCTGATTGGACATTGATGCGGCGCACGAAATGCAAGCGAGACATTTCTCTGAGACACAGTCTTTGAAGAGACAGACAGACAAAGGGCTGTGGCTGGCTGGTGCATTCGATAAGAGTAGTGGCAGGGCGCTTGAGAGAATATTAATGAAGTTGATGAAAGTTGGTTAATGTAAAAAAGACTTTGGGGCCAAATTTTCAACTGGGAGGTGTGACATACATGAGAGATGTCCTGTCTCTCTCTTCAAAGTGTATGTGTTTCAGAGAGATGTGTCGCTTGCGTTTCATGCGCCGCCTCACTGCCCAATCAGGGAGCTCTAAAATAAGTCCCATGCACAAGTCTAGTGCAAATTCAAAGCATGCAGCTGGTACAGGCTCTAAACTTCCGAACGGTATCCCGGCATGTGCGCTAGTGTAGTGCATTTTAGTGTCAGTGTGTGTAAGGGGACAGGATAGGACAAGGGAGAGGTAGGAAAGATCGAGAGCGGTCTCTGGCCCGTTTGTTACAGTAGTGCTCCGGCATTCGCCTGGTGTTGATCGGAGAAACCACGGAAAACTACCGATCAGATCAGCCAGCTGGAATTCTCCTCCAGACAGTAGATGAATTCGATCTAGCTGTGTAGCTAGAATCGAAAATCCAGCCGCCATCGTCAGACTCGAACATTAGGACCTAGGACCTCCCACTCAGAGGCACTGTGCTGACATCCTAATCCACCATTGTCGGTATTTCAGCCATCGCTCCAAGTGTGGGCGTCATACGGGTGTAATCAGAACACAGACGAGAGTGGGTTGTAAGAACAGTAGGTTTATTCATAATCTAGGCCGTAGTCACAAATAACTAATTGAACTGCTTACAATTAACTAAATAAATAGAACCCACTTCTGGGAGAGATATTTTACGGAATGGCTACCACACCGCATCATACGCCCAATATTCCCCTGTACGGAGCACCGCTCTACCCTGAGACCGACTACATGTCTCGCCAGTTACGACAATGAATTGCCGGCCCCTTGCTCTCGTGCACCACTAGCACAAACTCACGCACAACCTTCGCCCTAAAAACTCACGCACAGCCGCCGACACTGCTGGGAACCAAGAGGATCGAGGCATTGTTCTCATGGCCTTATGTAGGCCCTTCGGCGCTACCCCCGCCCCCATTGCCTCCGCCCTATCGCCACCACGTCCACATTTGAACGGAAGTCATCGCTCCGCGCTTAGGTACAGCCTTTGTTAAACATCCGACGCTACACAAGCAACGTGAGCCATTTGGGGTGTGGCGTGTGCGTGTGCGTGCTTTGAGGCGTCGCTGCGCGCGCTGAAGCTGGTGGCGCCGGCGGCGGAGCCCGAGACGGGGCGGCTGGGCGGCGCGGTGCCGGGCGCGCCCGTGCTGCAGGCGCTGACGGGCCGCAGCGTGGTGGTGCTGCCGCTGGGCGGCGCCAGGGACACCGCCCGCGGACACAACGAGCACATCACGCTCTTCGACTACATGCAGGGGCACCGCATCGTCGCCGCCTACATGCAGGAGATCGCCAACATGAAGTAGCGGCTGGCCGACTCTCACCCGCACACGCCTGTAAGACTAGCTCTCTTTGCTCTCTTGCGTTGTTTTCGACGAGGACTTCAAAGGCAGGGACCAAAATACATCCCCATCATGTAGTGGCCACTCACCAGCGCACGGCTGTAAGACTCGCTCTTTCCTATCTTCCGTTGTTTTCGATACAGACTTCAAAGACAGTGACCAAAATACATCGCCAACATGAAGTAGTGGCCACTCACCAGCGTATGGCTGTAAGACTCGCTCGTTCCTATCTTCCGTTGTTTTCGATACAGGACTTCAAAGGGTAGTGATCAAAATACATCGCCAACATGAAGTAGTGGCCACTTCCCTGCGCACGGCTGTAAGACTAGCTCTCTTTCCTATCTTCTGTTGTTGTCTATAAGAGTTTGAAAGGCAATGGCCAGAAAGAGATTTCCAACATGAAGACTGGCCGCTCGCCCTCGCACGGTTGTAAGACTCTAGCTCTCTTTCCTCTCGTCCGTTGTTTTCTATATGGATTTCAAAAACAATGACCAAAATACACCACCAACATGCAGTAGTACTCCCTCCCCTGCTCCCGTAAGATTGGAAAGACTACAATCAAAATTGTCCTAAACGTTTTTACGCTCAAACTACACGAAAAGAAGCACATGCATGCATCTCTAGCTTGGACAATGCACTGACACTATACTTTTCAAATTGGCGCAAATGTTCAGGCTTTGTTTGAAAATGTTTCGTGTTCTACATCAAATAGAGTAGTGGCCGAACTGCTCAGCACGGAGGCGCCGGTCCGCTCAGGCAGTGCAGTCAAGTGCTTTAAAAACAGAGAGCCACAATTGGACCTCTCTCAATGTCAGTCAGTTGCACAAATACCTGGCAAATCTGTCATTGCGCCATGGGGCATAGATACTTGCCTCTTTCCACCAAATGAGCACTTTTAACCTTCCAGCGGGCGCACGTAAAATGTTTACAGCAGCAGGCGCGTGTCGTAAATTTTACGACATTCAATGACTCTTGAAAAAATCAAAGAAATTGTAGAACAATGGAATTATATGTCGCATTAGAATATCTAAGAATGATATTTACTACCAAAAAACATATCCGTTGCCTTGATAAACGTTCGTATTTAAGTATCAAAAAGATCTTCCTCCGATCCAGTATCGTTCTGATGCTCGACTATATTTTCAACATTCGTTTACTGCCACTGTCAATTCATGATATTCCTCCAATCAGTCAGCTGTTGAAGAATATTCTGATTTTTGTTCGCATGGATTCTTTATCTGGACATTTTTCAGAAAATTTCGATTAGGCCAAAGTATTATACAATATTTTAGCACAACAGCGGGCGCGCAGCGTAAAGTTTACGTCACTATGCACTTATCCCGAATAGAGCGTTACAAAATGTGAATATAGCGTGCAAACTAAACAGTGGCTGCAGGAATGCATCACTAAAGATACCTGCAAGGAATACCAAGGACGCAGAGGTCTTTGACAACAATGAGTTGAGCAGCAAAACAAAAGAAATCTGCTATTGTAAAATTTACTACAGCGCGCCCGCTGGAAGGTTAACATTCTCGCTCCATCATTACTTTTCCCTCTCGTTGCGGAAGTTGAAGTAGTAAGACGTCTCTGCTCACTCACTTGCATTGCATTATCACATAGTTAAGTCGGGAGATGTCAGCGGTCTTATCTGGGTGTTGGCTTTTTCATTTCCGATAATGAATACGATACAAAAAATAAATGATTTCTTACTTCTCGACAGGATGCTAGCCTTAGCCACCCCTTCTTGGGGTAAAGGAGGAACGTGAGATTGCTGCCTGTTTGATGAACTTCACCCGAATCAACAGCTGCCGACCTCAAGCTTTTGCTATTATGTAAAAACACGCGCTCATGTGAGTCGCTAAAATATTTTGTATTTAATAATTGTCTAAAATATAAGTTCATATTTATCGCCTCAGAAAGTTTTCTTTTTCATTAATAAGTTATACAGTACTCCACTGTGCTAAGAATGCAGAGTGAATCCATTTGGGGTTTCTTAGCGATTCGAAGAAGATAGCTTTGAATAGATGCAACGCTTTCACAATGAGGTTTCAATTTTAAATAAGTTTGTATTATTGTAATTTTGGTATTAAGAAACTAAAGTTCAATTACTTTTCTACTTTTACGTATGATTGTCTTTTTAAATAAATTTCCCTCGAAAATTAATCATGAATTTCCTGACACGGTTTTTCTAATCACCCATATGGATAGTTGACATTTTCAATTTGTTTCCAAGTGAATATATTCCGACGAAACCTTATGTATCGTTCATATTGCGACTGGAAGTACTTCCCTGTTTGCCTTCCCTTGCATTTTGAATTATTTAAAAGGTTATTTATTTTCTTGGGGCTTTTATAATAAAAATGAGACCTGCCCCTAAATATTGGGTCTCATTTTCGTTGGACACTGAATTGTAAAAGTTAAAAAGTATATTTTTCTGCTTCTTTCTACAACTACAATAATAAAGAGTTTATTGCTATAATAAAATCTGTTCTTCAAGGACAGATCTTTAAATAAGGTCATGTATAATTTTTCGAAAATATGTGTAATTTTGCATAATTTTAAGTGTAATATAGGAAATTTTTAAACAGTCACTTTCTCAAAAACGGCTCCAATTTTCTATCCGAATATAGCAAAGTTTCCTTATACAAATGCTGCCGAACTCCCTGGATTTTAAACAAAATGCAAAAGTAATAATGATACGAGAATGCATGTGCTGCCATAGCACCACTTGTTTCCCTTTGTTCATATAAAACGTTTCTTCCAAGCTGTAATTTGCTTTTTGCCTGTTCTTAAGAAAAGTGGCTTAGTCCACTATTGTGCTCTCCCCTTGAATTCTTCTTCTGCTTTTTTGCTCCTCTCTTTCCTCATTCCTATTCCCTTCTTATTCTTCTCTTCTTCCTCGTATTCCTGTTTCTGCTATTTCTCCTTCAAAACATACTCTGTCCCAAAATTTGCAGCATCCGTTCCTTTGGTGCGCCGTACTAAACACTACGCGAAATATTAGCTGCGGCATCATGGACACGAAATCGCAGCGGCGAGAGGCCCTCTGGCCTGCTTTTCGCCCGCGACCGACCCCGCCCCTTCCCGGGCCCGCCCCGCGTCCGCCACCTCCACCGTAGCACCTCCGTCCCTGCTGCCTCCGCCCAGTGGCGCCCCCGCCCCTCGCCTACGCACCTCCCCGCGCCGGCTCCGCCTCGAGAGCCCTCTCCGCTCCCTCCCGCACCCGCCACGCCACGCCACCCTCCCATTCCCCCTGTCGCGCTTCGCTCCGCCACGCCCCTCCCCTCCTCGCCCGGCGCCTACTCCGCCGTGCCCCACCCCGCCTCGCTCTCCCCTCACTCCCCCTTGCACCACCACTTCCTCTCCCCACCTCGCCCGGTCTCTGCCCGCCGTGCTCCGCCCCGCCTCGCCCTGCCCTGCCGCGCACCCTCCCCGCCATGCTTCTCCCTTCCCTTCCCCTGTCACGATTCGCTCCGCCACACCCCAACCCCTCCTCGCCGCGTCCAACCCCGCCATGCGCCTCCCTTGCCTTTCCCTGCCGCGCTTCCCACCGCCACAATACCGCCCCACCTCTCTGGTTCCCAGCCGTGCCACTCCCCGCCCCGCTCCCCCCCTCACTCCCCCTGCAACGATTCGCTCCACCACACACCCGCTCGTCCCCACCGTGCCCCGCCTCACCCCACCCCATCATGCGTCTCCCATCCTTCCCCTGCCGCGCTTCGCTTCGCCACATCCCCGCCCTTCCCCGCCGCGCTCCCCCCCTCACACTCCCTGCCGCGCTTCGCTCCGCCCCCACCCTCTTGCCCCGCTCTCCCCACCCACTTCCCCTGCCGCGTGTCGCTCCATCACACCCCGCCCGTCCTCGCCCAGCCCCTCCCCGCCACGCTTCACCCTCCCCGCTTCGCTCCGCCACGCCCGGTCCCTCCTCGCCGTGCCCTTCCCCGCTTGACTTCACCTCCAGTTCCCCCGCCGCACTTCACCGCACCCCTCCTCTCCCCGCCGCGCGCACCGCTTTGCGCGCGCTCTTTTTCCTGTCTTCCGGGCTCTCCGGCGCCGCCGCCCCGCGCCGCCGCGTCGAGACGAGTCGAGTCGCAAAGCCGTCCCTTTCAGCGGCCGTGCTTTGAACACGCGCATTATGTGCTCGTGTCGCGCTGCCCGCGGCGCTTTGTCGCCTGGCAGATTGCCGCGCAAGGCCCCCACGCCCACACCACGCCCCACGCCTCAGTCCCACGCCACACGCCTCAGTCCAACGCCCCACGCCTCAGTCCCACGCCCCACACCTCAGCCCCACCCCCACACGCCTAAGCCCCACGCCCCACGCTTCAGCCCCACGCCCCACCCTCAGCCCCACGCCCCACCCTCAGCCCCACACCCCACGCCTCAGCCCCACGCCCCACGCCCCCACGCCCCACGCCCCCACGCCCCACGCCCCCACGCCCCCACACGCCCACGCCCCCACGCGCCCACGCCCCCACGCGTCACTCCGCGTGCACAACAGGACGAGGCAACGTTTCCTTAATACTCCACCATAACGTAACCAACCAAGGCTGCGATAAACCTTTCTTATGGCTGGCGTTCGTTCAGGATTCCGTAGTCCCTTCAGGATTTGTTGATTGGTTATTCCGGGCTCGTCAACAACCAAGATCATTAGTCCCGTACGTTTAGTGCATATGTTTTACTCGGGGGCTGGCGGTGAATTTCCCCATCTGTATGGGCGACATCCGCCGCCGACGTACTGTCGGCTAGCGGGGTTTTCCCCAACCAGATACCTCCCATCAGCGGGGCACCGCCCCAGTCGGGACAACCCTTTATGGTCCCGACCGTTCTCCCGGTGTGTGTGGTAGGTAGTGCATGAAAGTGGAAGTGTGTAAGTAAGAGGTGAGAATGGACTAGGAATAGAAAGGAAAGCGCGCGATCTGTGGCGCGTTTGTTAAAGTACTGCTGCAGCATTCGCCTGGTGTTGATCGGAGAAACTAAGAAAAACTCCCGACCAGAGCAGCCGGTCGCTAGAATTCTCCTCCACACAGCGAGTGATCACGACCTAGCTATCTAGCTAGTATATAAAATCCTGCCACCGTCGGGACTCGAACCTAGGACCTCCCGGTCAGAGGTACTGCAGTGACATCATGACATCAGTTGTTACCCTGAGCCACATCTCGCGGTCTTTCAGGATTTTATAGTGTATTAACAATTGAAACAAATGAGTTTTTCCTGAAGATGGCGTATGTGTACGCTTATTCCAAGAACAGATATCTTATTATATGCTTTCTTTTTTTTCATAAGAAGGTTGTATTACGAAAAGTGTTGAACCATTCACAATCCATACCACAAATAATGGAATTGTATAAAAACCAAGGCTACAGCTTCGGGTACAAACCTCAACCTCATTAGTTATTTGCTTTGAATCATTCCAATGACGTAATAACTATGATGAAGCCTCTGTAAGGAATGCACGCTGTGATCACCAACAACAAGTAATCGTGATATAAGGTTTTTATTGTAAGAATTTTCAATTTCAAAGAACACAGGTGGTGAAAATTTTACTTATGGAGGATACTACTGAATTTAACAATATCTGCAAATTGTACTAAAAATATGTTTATTGCTATTGTTAATAATAAATAATTTATATTATTTCTTAATGATTGAAGTAATAAATTCAATACATTTTAAAGAACATACTTGGGAAAACTGTCAAACATAAGTAATGGCTTCTTGATATTATTTTCGAGAATACCAACTCTATTAGATTTCTGTATTGTCCTTATGTCCTTAAAAGGGGAATCCTCAAATAGTACGCTTCCTAAAATCTAGTTGCTCTTGTAGAAAATTCATCTTTTTGAGAAATTATATTTCATCCACAAATTGTTTGAATTATATTTAATTACATAAATTTAATTAAAAGAAAAAACAACGTTGCTATAACAAATTATAATAAAACTTATCAAACACGAAAGTTTTATAATTAAATATAATTGTAACAATTTATGGTTGAAACATCATCCTTTTCAGTTACGAATTACGAAACTATATCAGCTTCCACCAGGTATTTTTGGGAAAATGTAATCCAATATTAATTCGCAAGAATATCATACTTCTGGAATCATGTCAAGACAGCTCAAAGTACACTTCATAAGAACAAGAAACTTGATAGTGACACATAGATCTAGATCGTAAATATAACGGTTGAAAGCGTCAGCAAATACACATATTTGCAAGCATAAAAAATCCAAATGAACCTTGCATCAAGAAATACACAACAATCATTAATCGAGAAGAAATATGCCATTTGAAACTTGTAATACTTCTATTAATTCAATTCCTTTACTTCCAAATCCCTCTTTCGTCTCAGCAACCTTATTTCCAACATTTTTCTTTTCAACAACGACAGTGTTCTTTCACAAAACAGGAATTGTACCTCAGAGACTGTGCCAAAAGAAAAAAAAACCTTTTTAATGATACTAATATAGTTCGTAATTCGTTGAAGGGGAAGGGAAAAATTAAAAACGGCACGCTATTTCGTCAAAAGTCTGCCAGTTGAAGTCGTCCGTAATAAAGTTACTCCATCATTATTTAATAAGCAAAGTTGTACAGCCGTTGAGAGAGAAACTAAAACTAAACGATGGCCCGTGTTCTTCCCACACCATTCGCAATGCGTCCAGAGAATCTGCGAAGTACAGTTAAATTCCCTCTTGTTATTACTTCTGAAAATTCCCAATAAGTATTTATTTCAGAAAATAAGGTGTTTCTGCAGACACCCAGATATTGAAAACTCGGAGGTAGACGTACAATGTTCGTTTCCTTGAGAAAAACTATAAATTTTCGAAAAATGTATTTATTTAAAATTCAGAATGGTCGAGAATCGTAGGTGGGAGGTGTGTCGGAGAGCGAGTCGGAACGGGAGTCGGAACGGGAGTCGGAACGGGAGTCGGAACGGGAGTCGGAACGGGAGTCGGAACGGGAGTCGGAACGGGAGTCGGAACGGGAGTCGGAACGGGAGTCGGAACGGGAGTCGGAACGGGAGTCGGAACGGGAGTCGGAACGGGAGTCGGAACGGGAGTCGGAACGGGAGTCGGAACGGGAGTCGGAACGGGAGTCGGAACGGGAGTCGGAACGGGAGTCGGAACGGGAGTCGGAACGGGAGTCGGAACGGGAGTCGGAACGGGAGTCGGAACGGGAGTCGGAACGGGAGTCGGAACGGGAGTCGGAACGGGAGTCGGAACGGGAGTCGGAACGGGAGTCGGAACGGGAGTCGGAACGGGAGTCGGAACGGGAGTCGGAACGGGAGTCGGAACGGGAGTCGGAACGGGAGTCGGAACGGGAGTCGGAACGGGAGTCGGAACGGGAGTCGGAACGGGAGTCGGAACGGGAGTCGGAACGGGAGTCGGAACGGGAGTCGGAACGGGAGTCGGAACGGGAGTCGGAACGGGAGTCGGAACGGGAGTCGGAACGGGAGTCGGAACGGGAGTCGGAACGGGAGTCGGAACGGGAGTCGGAACGGGAGTCGGAACGGGAGTCGGAACGGGAGTCGGAACGGGAGTCGGAACGGGAGTCGGAACGGGAGTCGGAACGGGAGTCGGAACGGGAGTCGGAACGGGAGTCGGAACGGGAGTCGGAACGGGAGTCGGAACGGGAGTCGGAACGGGAGTCGGAACGGGAGTCGGAACGGGAGTCGGAACGGGAGTCGGAACGGGAGTCGGAACGGGAGTCGGAACGGGAGTCGGAACGGGAGTCGGAACGGGAGTCGGAACGGGAGTCGGAACGGGAGTCGGAACGGGAGTCGGAACGGGAGTCGGAACGGGAGTCGGAACGGGAGTCGGAACGGGAGTCGGAACGGGAGTCGGAACGGGAGTCGGAACGGGAGTCGGAACGGGAGTCGGAACGGGAGTCGGAACGGGAGTCGGAACGGGAGTCGGAGCGGGAGTCGGAGCGGGAGTCGGAGCGGGAGTCGGAGCGGGAGTCGGAGCGGGAGTCGGAGCGGGAGTCGGAGCGGGAGTCGGAGCGGGAGTCGGAGCGGGAGTCGGAGCGGGAGTCGGAGCGGGAGTCGGAGCGGGAGTCGGAGCGGGAGTCGGAGCGGGAGTCGGAGCGGGAGTCGGAGCGGGAGTCGGAGCGGGAGTCGGAGCGGGAGTCGGAGCGGGAGTCGGAGCGGGAGTCGGAGCGGGAGTCGGAGCGGGAGTCGGAGCGGGAGTCGGAGCGGGAGTCGGAGCGGGAGTCGGAGCGGGAGTCGGAGCGGGAGTCGGAGCGGGAGTCGGAGCGGGAGTCGGAGCGGGAGTCGGAGCGGGAGTCGGAGCGGGAGTCGGAACGGGAGTGGGAGTCATACTGGGAGTCGGAGGCGGCAGAGGAAGACGAGTTGGCGTGAGGGGCGTTGTCTGCGGCGCGGGCGGGGCCATGGCGCGTCGAGAGGGAAGGCGCCGACGCCGGCGCCGGCCTCCGTCTCGGCCCCGCCCCCCGCCCCGTCCTCTGCCTCGCCGGCCGTCTTGGGGCGAGTGGGGAAGCGTGTCCCGCGGGATGAGCCGCTGGAGGCGCGCGGCCGCCCCTCGCCGCAATCACTCACCGCCCGAGGGCTGGGAGGGGGGTGGGGGGGCGCGTGCCCACGCAGGGATCGTGACGGAAATAGAAGACCACGAATCACGGGAAACGTTCCCATTTTAATGAAAGTATTTCCTTCCAACTTGCAAGAGAAGGAACTGTTGCTGGATTTTTAAGTATTCCAAGGAATGCATTTCAACCTCGTACCCAGTATTTTTCAAACTGGCTGTCTCTTGAACGTTTATACTGGTCGGAAATTGTGTGATATATTCCGCTATTAACGTATTTTACCCACTTCACATATTTTCACTTGCCGTATACGTTTTGTGAAGTGTGAACAAGTGGTCTAGGATACCCTAATTTTAGAGGAAGGGTATGACACAAAATGTTTTGAGGTTATTAGAGTATCGCCGTGGGCAACGTTTTGAAAACCCTGTCTTATTCTGTCCAACAGAAAGAGATGAGTCTATTTTTAATAATCTTTTAATGACACCTGTAACCAAGTGGGATAACAAAATTAGTTACATTCCACATCCGTAAGCTTTGGCATCCTAGAATCAAGTTGCCACGTTGGCGAATGTTCGTCACAGTATTAATAACTGGGTCAACTCCGACCATTGCCTGGATGTGGTGGCCATTAGCAAGGTTTCCTTAGATCAATTCCACGGTGGAGCAGTATCTTAAATATCGGGTCACGTTTCGTGCACGCATATATTTTTTTCCTTCCCTGCATACAGAGTTTTCCATTCGCCGCAAAGGTGGGCGCCCAGGGTAGCTTTCGTGTTCCATTCGACCGCTAGGGCGCACCAGTGCGAAGAAGCCCATGTTCCATTCGCACGATGACACGGAACCAGGGTGCATCGGGGCGCCCTAACCTGCACTGACGAGAGCACTCACGAGAACCTGCACTGACGTTCGATTCGTTCAAATGATGAAGTATATAATGTTTTACAAAAAAGATCTTAAAATAATTTTTGTGACTTACACGAAGTTCGGAAAATCAATTTGTGTTTGGTAAAATTCAACCTTGACCCGATTGGCTGCCATGTACACATAGCTGCAGGTAAATTTCGCAATGTTAAAAAAATAGTTTCGGCTCCTCTACAACGATCTACCACTTCCAACTTCTTGTTCTTTATCTCAAATACTGTGTTTGTCTCTTTTATTCCTCTAAAATTTGGCAACGGAGTTTATCCATACTTTAGTACATACTCGTCTAATACATCGTTGAACCTTTCATTATTTTCGATTTAGGTGGCTTTACACACCGAAACAACATAATCATGAAACCCAGAACAATATTCTCCCAATCTCATATGACAAGTGTTATTGACAGTATTTGATGAGGACGTCTGAAACTCTTAAGGATAACAACACGGCTGTTAGACAAATTGGTGAGATATTGAAGGTGAAAGGATTATCATGGAATATGAATAAACAACCCACAAATCCTCGTGCTCAAGGTGTCTCGTACTGACAAACTTCGTCCCGAGGAATTTCGAAGCTGTCACAAGCAACATGGCCTAACAGAGACAGCTTTAATTTTTCATTCAGAAGGTTTTCAAAATCAATTTCCAATCTCCAATAGATCTGCAATGCCTCAAAGTTAGCAATATTTTGACTTCCGTTGCCGTTCAATCGTCACCTTCACTATCAAGTCCCAATGACTTCGCCAGCTTCCAGCTCCTATTACCGCCACACACTGATCCATACACCCAAAACCTGACCATAATTAGAAGCTATGTAAAAACCCTATGAAAATGTGTTTACCATGGTTTTGGGGGGTAGCTGATTACGAATTTGATGTCAAATCTGAAGGTATCTGAAAATTAAGCGGTTTCGTCTGAAAATATGTAGCAAGGTTTTAGATGCACAAATTTGAATACAAACTTCGCGTTTAAATGGTAATGTGTATTTATTGAACATAATATTAAAAATGTTCATTTTCAGCTATCAAAGATAAACGGAACACCATGCGACATGCAGCCGGCCGCGGCCGGGAGGCGCGGGCCGTTGCACGCCGTATTGAGGCAGTCCAGTTACTTAACGATGGAAAAACAGTACTTAAACCAGTAAAACTCCAGTACTTAAACGATGATAAAACAAAAAGGGGAAAAATATGTGAAATTGTAATTTGGCATATTGGTAGAGTACAGTCGAGACTTTCATATAATCTAATTTCAAAGCGGTAGAGCTCAATATATAAAAAAAGATACATTTGGAAAAAGTTACGGTACATACGCCTTACTCTTCAAAATATATAGAACAGTAAACTTGTCAGGTATTTTAACTTACCTTTAGATGCATTATCCATTTGGTGATAGAGAAAAATCTAAGAAAAAATGTTTAAAAAAACCCTTTTACTGACTGAAACTAGCTTTACAATCTTTGTAAAACTTGTAGACCAAATTGAAAAAGTGCTTTACAATCTCGCGTATTTTTAGACGTTCAGATAGGTCAATTACACGGTCGAATATAAGAAGGAAATAAGGTCGGAATTCCCATGTCACGCTGGAATATGATGGACCAGCGACATCTGTACACGATTTGATTGAACTAACATCTAATCGCGAAGTTCGATTTTTTGAATTATGGCCCGGTTTTTGGCCAGTTGGAAGCAGTGTTTGCCTCTCAACACCACATCTTGGCCCTCGGGGCTTGGTCGCTGCCGTGACGTCAGCGGTATTGAGACTGGTAAAGACCAAGGGTCGAGGCCCGACTTCCCAGCGCAGGTCTCATTCTTTTCATTCCTTAATCGATCCTCATTTCATTATTCTCTACCTTCCACAATTTTTTGCTCATACAATGCATTTCGTTGCCGTCTCTTTTCTTTCCTTCGAGTTGCTTTCTACGTTAAATTAATTTGTAATTATGTTCGGGCACGGTGAATTTAAAGTCTTGAGATGATAAGTTTGAAACCCCATTCTAGAAATATTTTATATTTTCATTAAAAACTATAACTTAACCTCGTGTAATGTCAAGTGTTATACTAAAGCATTAAAACGCTTCATTTTAAATTTATTTTGCAGATCATTAATCTTCGTAGTGTTTAAAACACTAAAGGATTTCGTTTGAAAAGCAATTAAGAGTTTTATATTCAACTAAATGATTGATTTAAATGAAAGACGTTGGCCCCAGATGGATAAAAAATTTCATCATAGCAACCGTTGAATGATCATTTCTTATCTAAAAAATCTCCACATAATTTCGAAATTATTTAAAAAGTCCATATTAATTTCCAACACCAAACATTTTTCATGTCCTTGAAAATTTCAAATATGCAATTAAAATAATATATTTAATCAACCCGAAATATCAGGCTGTTCAGTCCTTAATTTCGAGAAGGCCGAGAAGGCTCGAATTTCATGATCTCGGGAGGTTTCGAGAAACGCACGGTCTATGAATATCTGTGATCGACAAGGCGAAATTAAGACGAGGCACTGCAGCTGACGCCGCCCTGCGTGGGAAGTCGAGGCGCTCTGTATCTGCGACGCAAATGTTTTCCCGCTCCGCTCGGCGCTTCAAAGACAACGCTGCCTCCGCGCGGCTGCAGGGACGGGGTCAACAAGTGGCGAGGGGCGATGGGCGAGGGGCGTGGGGCGATGTGCGAGGGGCGAGGGGCGAGGGGCGAGGGGCGAGGGGCGAGGGGTCAATGAGGGCAAGGCACCGAGCACTCCCTCCCTCCCTCTCCCCCTTCCTCCCTCCCTACACGTCCTCTACCTAAGTGACGGCACCGTGCGCCCTCGAGCGAACAAAAGATTCAATTTGGGGGCGTTCTCCGGGCCGTTAGCAAACTCCGTCGTAATCCGAAGAAGTTTCGCGACCCTCCCCTCCGCCGGCCTGGCTGCCTTGCCTTGCAGCCTCCATCGGTTCCGCCCTCGCTTCTTATTTTTGAATTAATACTGTAAGGCAGGGATTTTTTGTTTCCTTAATTGAAATGAACTTCGCTGCGACCCTCGTAATTAAAGCGCGCCCAGAGTTCTCTGCGAGACGGTGGCGCCAAGCGCGGTGGGGAGGGGCGGGGCGGGGAGGGCGGAGAGGGGCGGGGAGGGGCGGGGAGGGGCGAGGCGGGGTGGGCGAGGCGGGTTGGGCGAGGCGGAGAGGGCGAGGCGGGGCGAGGAGGGGCGGAGAGGGGTGGGGAGGGGCGAGGCGGGGCGGGGACGGGCGAGGCGAGGCGGGGCGAGGCGAGGCGAGGCGGGGCGGGGCGAGGTGGGGCGAGGCGAGGCGAGACGAGGCGGGGCGAGGCGGGGCGAGGCGGGGCGAGGCGGGGCGAGACGGGGTGAGGCGGGGCGAGGCGGGGCGGGGCGGGGCGGGGACATAGCGAGAGGGAGAGGCGGGATAAGGCAGGATGAGGCGGAGCGAGACGGAGAGAGCCGGGTCTCCGAGACTGGACCGCCCACGGGAGTCCGAGACTGGACAAGGCAGGGATAGTAGGAACAAGGCAGTGCGGGGGCGAGGCGGAGAGAGGCGAGACGAGATCAGAGTTGTGCCGTAGACTATAATTTTACATCTACGCGTGTTTTCTACACGTAATCTACACGTAGTCTACATGACTCTATTTACGCGTAGACTACGTAGACAATGTAATGTATGTAGACTATTTATTTTTTTCACATCAAATGACTCAAAAACGTTTAAGGCAGGAGAAGAAGGCAAATCCAGTCCCGATTCTCATCCGCCCCATACATATTTTTGAAGGAAACAATGTTAACTTGAAATTTTAAATATGTTTGTTCATAATGGCAGTACTCCGTTGGGTATGATCCAATCAGTATGTAGTATTGGTTTTGAATAAATTGAGTGTAATTATAAATAAATGGCTTTCGGGGTCGGAGCTTGGCCCTCGTAGTTTCGCCCCTGCCCCAGAAAAAAAGATAATTACCGTTGTCTACATAGATTACCTTTGTCTACGCAGGGTACGTTGTCTACGCGTTGTTTACGCGTAGACGTAGACTATGGTTCTTTACGTGTAGATGCACATCACTGGACGAGATGGGGGTAAGGCGAGGCGAGGCGAGGCGAGGCTGGACTGAGTGACCGGGGGGGGGGGTCAGAGCTAGGGTAGGCGAGGCTGGAGGGTTGGACTGAGTGACCGGGGGGGCGTCAGAGCTAGGGTAGGCGAGGCTGGAGGGTTGGACTGAGTCACCGGGGGGGGGTCAGAGCTAGGGTGAGCGAGGTGGAGCGGAAGTGACGCGGGGGGAGATTGAATAGTAATTCCGAGCGCGTCAACTGTTAGGTTCAGTAGTCCCGTAAGTGTAGTGCGTGTTTTATCGTGGGAAGTGGGGATTACTTTTCCCTGCTGGACTTTCAGATTAACTGCCGACCCAACCGTTAGATCGCGGGGATCTCTTCAGTCAGGTATCTCCCCCCCCCCCAGCGGGGCACAGATCCAGCCGGAACAATCTTTAAGCTCCAGATTGGTCTCCCGACATTAGAGGCATTGTAGTGCAGGTAAGTGAAAGTATATGTAAGTAAGGGTTGAGAATAGTCCAAGGAAGGGGAAGAAAAGATCGCGCGTGGTCTGTGCCCCCTTTGTTAGGGCACTGCTGTATTCGCCTGGTGGTGATTGGGGAAACCACGGAAAACTACGGATCCGAGCATCTGGCCGCTAGAATTCTCCTCCAGACAGCGGCTGAATTCAACCTAGCTGTCCAACTAATTCTAAAATCCTGCCACCGTGGGGACTCGAACCCTAGGACCTCCCATCAGAGGCCCTGCAGAGACGATCAATCGATGCCCTAGGCCACGTAAGCCAGTGAGGCAGGGCGAGCCGATGAGAGGTTGGGGGAGGTGGGGCCTGGCGCGAGGGGAGGGCGCGAAAAGAAATGAGGCGTGGTGAGAAGAGCGGAAGAAGATGTGGCAGAATGAGGTGAAGCGATGGGGGGGGGGAAGACGGGTGAAGGAGAGAGTAGGCGGCCGTAGGCGTGTCTGAGCGGGGCAGTGTGGTAGTAGCGGAATTAGTGATGTTAGTAGTGACGATGGTAGTAGTGAGTGACTGCTCTCATTACGTGCTTTGCGGACCTACTAGTACTTTCGCAGTGAACATCTCGACGCTACTGATAGGAAGAAGTTCACTTATTTCATATTTAAAGTGGAAATAACCAACTGAAATAAATCTCAGCTCCCAGCGAGAGAGTAATATTGGTCGGTGGTGTAATTACCAGCCGAATATACCTGCAGAAAGGTTCCTGACCATCTGGAGACCATGTCATTCAATTTAATCAAGGATGTTTAAAATGTTTACATAAAGATTCGTTTTTCCAAATATTTTACGGAAAGAATTTTCGAAAAGTATGATCAGCTGTGTAATGCTTAGGTCATTACTGTTGTGAAATAGGACCAAATATTATCGATTTTTGGCCGTGGCGCAAGTTTGTAACTAATAGTAATTTGTTCATTCAATGTCGGAGAACATTGTATAATAATAATAATAAATAATAATAATAAATAATTGTCTGGGAATTTTGGTTTCAAGAGGCTGGTGTAGCTCTCAGGTTTCTACATCGACTACGTAGCTTCCGTAAGTCTTAGATTTTTTTTATATTGAAGGTCACATCAACTACTCGGTCATTAGCGACCACTATTGGAGTAACGTTATGACATGATGATGACACGATATGGTGATGATAAGGGGTGAAAGGACGAGCACATACAACCATACCCGAGGCGGGATTCGAACCCGCGACCCCACTTTCCAAGACCACTACGGCACTACTGCCTTAGCGAAGTCTTAGATTTGTGTCAAATGACCTCCTCGGCCTAATGAACTTCCGAAAGACGTTGTCAGCCAGTCCCATCTTCTGTCTTATAGCCTTCTTCATAAAAGAAACTATTTTCTGTTTTTATTCACACTTTGGGTGGTGGCCACAGCTACCATTTTCGTAGTTTTCGAAAAATTATTGGGCTACAAAACCCAATTCGTTATGTGAACTCAATGGACTATTAGCATACCACGTTGTGTGACGATCCCTTGCCTGAAAATGTCAAATTTTTAAGTTGTTCTAGTTTTTATTAATTTACTTCTAAATTTTGTTCCAATAGTAGCCACTTAAAAACGGCAAAATTTTGTGATACTGACTTAGTAATTGTCAATGGACATTCTAGCCCCTGAACGTGTCTGATACCATTAAAGTTCAAAAATGTACCCTTCGTGTACGTTATCGCAATCAGTAGTTTGCTAACCTATTCCATTCTACTGCCAACCTTCCGCAAATCACGTGTAAACCTGCCCCAAAAGTGGGGTTCGATGTCACGTCCTCACTTGATGCCTTTTAGCGACAAAAAGTCCAACAGTCAAACATTCAAGAATAAAAATACAATTAGATAGCCCAATTGATGTAGTTTCCATTTATATAATCAAATTTACCAGCGCTATACTGGAATGCTTAAAAACTATCAATTGGTGCCAACTAGCCCCGGTCTCACTTACTAATGGCTTATAGCAGCAAAAATGCTGCTGTCGAGTTGGAGGAAAAGTGGTGCCAACCAGGTCTCACTTACAGGCTTATAACTGCAAAAATGCTGCTGTAGAGTGAGAGGAAAATTGGGACCTGGAGCACCAAAATTAGGCACTTTGAAACAGCACAAGTGAATAGTGAAGCTTCTTTCTTCTTCGTCGTGTCAGCTTTGTCATCAGAAATGACGCACCGAGTATGATAATGTAATTGAATCCCAGATTGCAAGAACACACTGTCTGATTTTGGTGAAAATGTTTTAAAGGCAGAAATGCATTTTGCACGTAGGTCCATCATACAATGCAAAAAAAAATCAAAGTCACCATACACTTCCATGCAGAGGTAGTACGTATTTTAAATTGAGCCCGGCAACACCCGAAGTCTAGGACTTCGATTATTTTTCTTCACACCTGTTGTCATTACAGTGATTTGTGGTACTTCTGTTTAGAAGAAATCCAAGCTTTTCTGGTTGTGATAATAAGCTTTTACCAATAGATATGCAAAGAAGGGTGAAAACTATTTCCGCAGACCGAAGAAATAGTACATTATTCTGGAATTAAAGGAACCGATAGTAAACGTAAACTGTAATTTCATTGTGCACTTGGAGGACAGAAATTAAAGAATAGATAAAGAATAGTGGTAGACATAAACTTATAAGAAGACTTGGTTCTCTATTGTGACCTCAATGCGAGATATTTGAAGGGCAAACAAGGTACTATTGAATATTTCAAAATTTCGGTTTAATTTGGGTTATATTTCATTAATACCAAGAGTTCTGAAAGCATTGGAATGAATTAATGAGATTTAGAACAATAACTTCTGTTCGAAAGTTGATCAAAAGAAGGATCCGTAATTGTCAGTTTAATAATGTTACAGGGATGGGAAAGTGTGGGTGCAGGGGAGAAAAACATGGAAGATATTAAAAAAGTGAAGCGTTAGTTTCGATAGTCAATATGTGCCGTCATACATGAATGAAATATTAACTTAGCATACTGCAGATGTAAAAAAAATCTTAGGTATACTGTACTGTAAATACTCAATACTATTTTCTTTTGTAAGTCCTTCCATAAACAATATTAACTGCGAAAAGAACCAAACGTGTCTCTCAAGAAAAATAGGAACACTACTTTCTTATAAACATAGTCAATTTGTTTTTGTATTTTCATCTTTATTTAAATCAAAAAAATATTGATTGCAAAAACAATTAAAACCCACAGCATAACAAATAGTTTACCATACAGATAAAGAAGGAAGTTGATGTTATACTGTGACGACCCAGAGAACCCTACCCGTACCAATATAAACACTACGACATTTATTGAATATTATGTTATTAGGGTTTGGTTTATGCATACATAGGGAATGGAGTCAGCGCGGACGGTAGGGAGTGTAAATACACAAACCCGGGAAAAATGAACGCTTGCATTAAGGTAGCATGGTCTATATTGTGGAGAGGGAATCAAAGCCCCTTGTGAAAAAAGAAATGATATTTATATGAGGCGTAATTATGACCAGGCGAAGCAGGGTCGACCCTTCCTGACCACTCTTCCCTCCACAATTAAGTACACAGCACTTATAGACCGTGAAAAAATGTTAATTGAATAGTTTCACTACATGCATAAGAAACAATCTTCACATGTATAGGCATCAACCAACTATAATAATACATCTAGTTGTTGTTGGAGAGCAAATCTTAAATTAATGATTATGCAAATAAACCTCGTCAGACTGCACAAACTACGGTGTTAACAGAAAGCGTAAATAAAGATTGTCGAATCTAAGCCTTCTAAGCGTGTCGCCACAAAAATTGCTACCAGCAGGAAGGGCTGAAATATTGAGGTGGCCTTGATAGTTTTGAAGCGTGGAACCAAAAAGTTAATTGAATGGATTAGAGAATGTCTCATCTTGTAGATTATGGTGTGAAAAACGTTTACTAGAGGCCTTAGGCCTCAAAATTTTACTTTTTAAGGCTCTAAATCGCTTTGTTTTTGAGTTATTTGCAGATATAGGTTGACATCTGATGCGGGTTGCATTTTACATGAATATTTCTATGCGTTTTTTTTTTTCAAGAAATCGTCCATATTTTTAAAGTCAAAGTGGAATTCGTCAAGTCTCCGTGAAATTCTCTTTCTTTAGAGCCCTCATTTAGAAAGATTGGTTGCGTGTGGGAGTCGGAACCGAAAGGTATACTACTGAAATAATACAGGAGACGATTATCTCTCTATGTAAAAATCAATTGCTGTTCGTTAGTCTCGCTAAAACTCGAGAACGGCTGGATCGATTTGGCTAATTTTGGTTTTAAAATATTCGTGGAAATATTCAGAAGGTTTAAAAGGTGAGAAATTGTGGAAAATTCCGAGGAAAATAGTAATAACAGCAATTTAATTTTTTCCATATTAACTGCCAATCTGTAAAACATTTGACGTTCTTTCTGTATTGTTTATATTGACAGTCATTTGTTTATGTAGCTTGACATATCTTGCTAATTTTAGTCACTACATCAAGGCTGCTCATCGCTCCCGGCAAGGGGACGAGTATTGCGTAGAATCAAATTCAAATTCCGCCAATCAAACTAGAAAACCAACGAGAGCAAAAGAAAAAGACTGATTTTAAAACTTCTGCCTATGTATACTCGTATAATGTTTCAACCCATTCAAGATATGTAGTACTAGACAATATAGTGAGTGAAGACGACAATGCAGTAAATTCAGACGCAAATAAGCAGCCGAAAAAACCCAAAATTCCCCCAATTATAGTGCACGATGCAGATAACTTTCCTTTATCCTTGCAAGACATCAAAGAAACAGTTCAAGGTGACTTCAATACCCGATTAGAAAATAATGGAGTGAAAATAAATCTAACGGAAATTGAAGATTACCGAAAATTCAAAAAATTTCTAGAAACAAAAAGATACCATTTCATTCCTTCAGGGCCCCCCTTACAAAAACATTTTCAGTGTTAATGAAAGACATTCCCTACTCATATTAGACGCAAGAAATTTACGACGGATTAACTGAACTAAATACAATGTTGTAAAAGTGTCTAGGCTATATAATAAAGATAAAATGCCTATCAAACATGTGTGCAGTGGAACTAAAGGACGAAACAAATTCTAGAACATTTTGCAACTTACACGTTTCGATCATTGTGTTGTAAGATTCCATGCTCAAGTAAATAACAAAGCTACTCAATGTAAAAAATGCCAAAGGATAGGGCATACGCAGGCTAACTGTTATCTAGAACCTAGATGGTTAGGTGCCCGGGTAAGCACCATTATTCAGAGTGCATAATCAGTAAAAGCTCTCCTCCTGTTTGTTGTAACTGTCAGGGTCAGCACACTGCCAACTACCGGGGTTGCCCATCATTCAAGGAAACAGCCAAACGATGTAACTTTCATTCCCACTCACAGAGGGTCAAAACAATACCAAATCCATGGGCAACAGGAACACGACTTGAATCACGTAATACTAGAAAAGATATACGTGACGAAGCAAGACCACTAAACAGGACAGAATTCCCTTGTCTTCCGCAAAGATCATGCATACCAAATTTTTCAGAAACGGTTAATTCAAATGTAAACATAACAAAAACCAAATTACAGAAATAGTAACACAAGTAATCGCGGCTATTATACCTCACATAGAAACTATATTCAAACAAATATTCCAAGAATTGTATAATGCTAGAAATGAAAACAAATAATATCAAAATTTTAAACTGGAATGCAAACGGGCTGAAAAGGCAAGAAAATGAGTTCAGATTTTTCCTTTCGAACTGGGCAATAGACATTGCATGCGTTACAGAAACCCATCTCCATTGTAATTTAAAATTCAATGTTCCAGGATATGAAACCTACAGGAAGGATAGAGCAGCAGAAAAAGCTTCTGGGGAGTAGCATTAATAATAAAAAAAAGCATTCTACATCATGAACTAATTATACCATACTCGGTAAACTTAGAAACGGTCGGGATACAAGTCAACTCAGTTCATGAAGACATGATAGTAATATCGGCCTATAAACCACCAAATAAAACATTTCCAGAAAGACGCTAAAAAGCATTCTAAACAGTAATACACCAACACTAATTGTGGGAGATTTAAACTGTAAAAATGTTGTATGGGGGTGTAATTCAACAAATAAAGCAGGAGAAAAACTTATTACTTCTTACAAAATAATAATGCTGATATTCATACACCATCAGAACCCACTCTATATCATTATGACCAGAATATTATTCCAGACATCCTAGACATAACAATATCTAAAAACGTGCAAATCCCATTGTATCAATACGTAACAGCAGATCTTGATTCAGACCATTGTCCTGTAATAATAAGCTTAAAAACCCAAATTACGAATTCTGAATTATTACCTAAAATAGTAAACGGTAAAATAAATTGGGAAAAATTTAGATTTACATTAAACATTTTGTATCCTTATCCCAATCAACTAAAAACAACTGAAAGTATTAATAAAGAAATAGATAACCTCACGAAAGCAATACGGTTAGCAACAATTTTGGCCAACAAGCCGAAAACAAATACTAATAAAAAAGAGGTTAAAATCCCCGTATTTATAATAAATTTAATTAAAGAAAAACGAATTCTAAGACGGAAATGGCAGAAAACGAGAGACCCATATATAAAACGCAAACTAAATCAAACTCAAAGAAAAATAAAAATAAATATAGACGAACATAGATTTAATGGGTTTCAAAATGTCATCGCTCAAATTCCGAAAGGATCTAGACACCTAGACAATATTGTCGCGCGGCCACTAGAGTCCCTAGATTCAGAGAATAGCGCAATCGCGGCCATTTAATACCCCCTCTCCCGACAACCACGTCAGGCACCGATCAGAAACTAAAGGGAAATTATAACAATTCGGGACATTATGAAAAATTTCAAGAATATTAATATTGGTGTGAGATAGATTCATGGTTCTCAACACACAGAATACTACACTGCTTCAGTTTCCTGACAAGTGGTTATAAAATGGCGGGATCGAAACTGCCGTCGTTTTGTAGTTCGAACATACCCCCACCATGACTCTGCCTCCGGAGTTGAGTCTCCTTCTTGCAGACTTTATTATTGGAGCATTAGCGATGAGAAATTGCTGATTAACTTATTCAAATATTTGCATTTTCCAGATAAAATCGAAACTGTTTTGTTGTATTCGTATTTTTCCAGTCGTTCAGGATATCTATAATAAAACAATAAAATGGTTTAGCCAGAGGTTGCTTCCGTCAATTTATGCGTATTTTCGAAATCAGTAATTTAGATCGTACATCTTCATGCAATTCAAACAGTTTGAAATAATTTACATAAATGTCCTGACTTATCGTGTAATGAATGATCTTCTAATATTTCTTGGCGTAGATATTGACACTGAGCCAATAGTTACGAGTAATTATTTGCAGTAATTTACTTTCATTGAAGAATACAGCATGTTACGAGTGTGCAACGTAACGTTTATGTATCAAGATAGCTGAAGATCTGAAGTTCAAAACTAATCTGCAAAATTATTTCCGCTTCTTAATTAATGTGTAATGATCTTGTACAAAAATAGCGTTTGCAACTCCTTTATAGTGTTTCTTTTTTTCACTCATAAGAATGATAAAACGAGCAACGTTAGAAGCGACATAAGGATTATTCTTATTCGTTTGAAAGAGTTGACCATTATTAACTGGTTGAATAATATTCTAATGAAAAACATCATACGTGTAGCTCTACTATAAAAACAAATAATTTGGCTGATTTGTTTTTATTTGATAAAAAACATTATGATCTTCAAACATCAATTAATTTTTTTAAACACACGTTGGAGTAAGTGGATTCATAAAACATTCTAGAAATGTCTGTAATGAATTTCAAATACTATAAAAAGTAACGTTCGAAATATACTCTTAGTTTCCGGAGAAAGAAGCAATATCTTCAGGGAGACAAGTGTATAGTAAAATAAGTTCTGATAAAAGGACGATCTTTGTAACTTGAACTTTCGAAACTCATGTCGTTATTTTTGCGGGAAAAATTATCACCAGCTATTTTGCGTCCGGAACGATAAAAAAATCATGCAAAAAGACTACCAAAATAGCTGTTGGTAGAAGTAATTAGAAATCAGAAATGCATTAAAAGGTCTTATACAATAATCATGTAATTATTGTGAAACGCAAACGATATATTTGATTGTAATCCAAAGTGTGTTGTAAAATGCGAGAGTTCTGAACAAACACATACTAGGAGGTCCAAGTGACTATCGACCGGTGTTATGTGGGCACCCGAGTACACGGCTTTATGGCTCAATATTTTTCGTTTGAAAACGACCTTAGATAATCTATCTGTAAAAGATTTACTGTAGATGACGCTAATCCCTGGCAAAGGCCCGCTGCGACGGGCTCCGCGGCGGGGTGCTGCCGCTGCCTGACAGCCCGCAGTCCAATAACTCAGCGCGTTGCGTCGGGGGGTGGAGGGGGAGGGGGAGTTGACCTGTTGCGCGGAGGGGCTGGCGCGGGGAGCGGGGAGGGGCGGCGGACGGACGCGCCTCGTTAGCCACAGCGGGGGCGGTCGCGGCCACGGCCGCAGGGGGAAGCGTAGGCGGACGGGCTGAAGCCGAGGGATGGATGCGGGGGCGAAGACTGGGGTGGATCTGGGAGTGTGAGCAGTGGCGGATGCAGAAGTCGGGCGGGCGAGGGGGCGGGCGAGGGGGCGGGCGAGGGGGCGGGCGAGGGGGCGGGCGAGGGGGCGGGCGAGGGGGCGGGCGAGGGGGCGGGCGAGGGGGCGGGCGAGGGGCGGGCGAGGGGGCGGGCGAGGGGGCGGGCGAGGGGGCGGGCGAGGGGGCGGGCGAGGGGGCGGGCGAGGGGGGCGGGCGAGGGGGCGGGCGAGGGGGGCGGGCAAGTGGGCGGGGGCGGGCGCGGCCAGGAGAGCAAGCACAGCATGTGGAGTTTTGGCTGACAGCCCGGCGATAGTGAAAGTGTGGCCGTAGGGGAGAGCAGAATAGAAGGCGGGAGCGTCCGTGGAGGCGTGGATGAATGGCGAAGCGAAGTTTGGATTCGCGGTCAGGACCGAGCTTAGCGGCGGAGGCAGGCGGGGGGATGCAGTACGTGGGGGGCGCGGGGCTGTTGAGGGAGGGGAGGCGGCTATAAGGGCTGCCGAAGGAGAAATGGCTCAGCTGCGGGGCCGAAGGAGCGCGAGAGGCAGAGACGTCGGCAGTGGACGGGGTGGTGGGCGGCATGGGACCATTGGGGCGGGCGGAGGGTGGCGAGGCGGCAGGGGAACGGGCGAGCGTGACGTGATGGAGCCAACGCCTCGCTCCTCCAATGGAGAATAAAGCTGCTGGAGACACGGCCGCCCGACAAATGAAGGGTCCTTCAGAAGAAGTGCAGCATCTCTTCAACATTAGCGTAGTATTAAGAAAACAGGGTAATTGATTATGTTACGTGTTAGTTTATTCTTTGTTGTATTTTTAGTGTATTTCAACTGTTCAGCCAAAGTCTTTACGTATTCTTGTTAAAGTAAAAGAAAAAAATACAATTGAAATAAATATTTTAGGTGCAGGTTACCGATCAGTCAGGTCCTGCTTGAGCCTTTAGGGATATACTTGTATCTTTATCTTCCTTTCTTTCTCTTGCCTTTCTAGAATTTCTTTCTTTTATAACGTAGTCAACAAAAGAAATGCACATCAGATTCACATAACAAATAGTGAAATCTACCTTTCATTTCTTTCATTAATTAAATGAGGATCAGCTTTTGATTCAAAACAACAAAAGAAAAAAAATCAGTTCTATTACGTATAAAAGTATGTTGTAATTTTAAGTAATTACTAAAGGATAACCGTCTCCTGAATATTTCGTAAACCAGTAAAAGCAATAAATATATTGTTATTATTTTGTTATTAAAATATCTAACAGTGAATACGGCAATTCCACAAACATTGCAAACAGAATGACGATGTAAATTATATTCAAACGTTTTAGTAATAAATCATTCAGCCAATATTAAATGATATAAAACCAACTTTAATGTGTAGTGCAAATATTTTTTATTTTTAATGCAATTATGAATTAATTTTTTCTTACATGCAGTCATCAAATTCCTAAATACAATAACAAGAAAATGAATTAAAATATTGGTTCATTGATTTTCTTTTGACGTTGTAGATCTCTTTCGTCTTACTACTATCATCTTCGAATGATTTCGATTCCCTATTCCAAATGCGAAAAAGTAAAGGTGGAGAATCTTGATCATGAAATAGGTGGCCTACTTAACTCATTTCCAAACTCTGTTAGAAGTGAATGCTAATGAAACATCACAATCACAATAGAAACTTGTAAAACCGCCATACCAATGGAACCAACGGAAATACCAACAATCACAATATTTTTGTGAGGGAGAAGAGCGGCGATTTTTTTGTCTAACGAAACAAACTATGAATATGTTGACAATAATTCAAGTGTTCTGGTACCGGAAAAAAAGCATGTGCGAAATATTACTGTCGAAATCAGGGCACCTCACAGTAAGTTCATCTTCATTTCTGCCTCTGGCAGACGGCGTCAGTTCCCTGTTGTCTACAGACCCATTAACAGAAGGCGCAAAGAGGCACAAAATTGCGAACTGTTCAAATAGTTGCAGTAGGGGTTCTGTCAGCTGTGCTTACAGAACCTATAAAAATGATACTGTAAAAATATTATTTTAGAATGAAAGAAATATTCAAACATTGCTTTTGCACAGAAGAAACTAAATCACCAAAAAAATTGGTGACTCCAACGTACAAATAATGTTCACCCTATTGTGAAATGTAGACAGGAATACGGTTCATTCTGCAAATTTCTAAAAAAATATTTACAAAAAACTGAATTGAAAACTAGGTTTTATCTTTCATGATGATTGAGAGGTTTGAACGCCAATGTTTCAAGGTTTTTGGATAAATTTTCTTATGTTAGCTTTCTAATGTCCGTACGTTTCCTATTCAATGTGCTCGTATTCCCTCTTATCCCTAATATCACACACGCACCTCAACAAATATTCGGCCGGAGGAAATTCTTTAGACTTTCTACTGTAGATTTGTAGGATGATTTATTAATATTATTTTTACTATCCGTACTTTGTGAGTTGAAATCTTTTATAAAATTTTCATTTATTAGGCGAGCTTTCTTTCATAGTTTAATATAAGATTGCTTCCGGGAAAGAAACAAAAGAGGTCCTGAGACCTGAGAACCGAGTCCAAATGTAATTACAGTTATTATTCTTGAAGTCATGGGTGTCTAATTTCACGGCCGTCTGAACTGCTTCTGCAACTGGGGTGGTGATACTGTCATGTGTTGGTAAGTTGGGGATTGTAGAACGCCATTGTAAGATAAATATTTTGGGCAACAACAGGCACTTAAGCTATTTTAATAAAAGTCGTTAAAAGTATGTATTACTCGAAATGGACTGAAAATAAAATAAATTATTGAAATTTTTTGCATTTGAGTATATTATCCTCCCTCTTCGCCTCCATTTCTTCTTCCTCTTCTTCTTCTCCTTCTTCCTTTTAGAATAATCGTTTCATATTCGAACATGGATGATTAGTGAAAAGACATGCAGGAACAGTAAGCGTGGATTCGAATGTCATGCGGTAATTTAAATATACAAAACGTTAGGAAAAGACATCACAATCACTTGGCCTTTACCATTCCGATGACAAATAATGCAGCACTAAAGGCGAATAAGCATTTAAAAAAGAATAAACGAAAAATTTTTGGGAACTGAAAGCCTTAGGAAAACTCTCCAAGCCAACGGCATTAGCTTAAGAGTCGAGATTTTTAAAAGGTACTATAATAAGGAACAAAATGTAGATAGGACAGAGACATTTTCTTAGCACAAAAAATGATTCTGTCAATGAAATGTTTGGAATCGACTTTGGCAAGATTGGTGGCAATAAAAAAAACGACAGTAAATAAGTCGGAAGAAAAATTTGCAATAAAATGTACATTTAATAAATATACACTTAATGAAGTGACACATAAAGCAGTAATTAACGAGAAATTACCTTTATTTGCATTCAATTATAATCATATATAAAATATTTAATTAATTGTCGAACTGGAACGGCAGATGAATGAAAATATCGAATAGGCTCAATACCACGTTACCAATACGTTAGTTTGCGCTCAGGTTCAGAAGCAAAAACTAGGATTTGGAGGAAAAGAAACTGCGGATGAGAATAATGAACAAGAAACAAGCTCATGAACTTTCAGTACAAAGATTCGCACGTTTACTCTCGAATTATGGACGTTGTGACATCAGTGTTTGGGTAGTACCGGATCAAGAAGAAGGGGAATCCCCTGGGTATTCTTCCAAAAGGTTCCATGAAGACATGACTGTTTGTAGGAGATCGCATGCTTAGGTGGTAAATATCTGAATCATGTATCTTTACTTTAATTACTGACCAGACGAGATGGCTCAGTGACAGCAACAGTTGCTGCTGTTGCGTCTATCACCGGGAGGTCTTAAACTTCCTGACAAGGTGGTGGTGGGATTTTGGAGTAGCTGAGTCAAACTCAGACGCTATCTGGAGTACAAAAATGTAAATGTAAAAAAAATGTAAAAACTTCATCATTCGTTCATTTGTAAAATATCTGAAGATTATCATTGTCTCTCTTTCAACATTCAGCTGATTGAGATATTTAATTAAACGACTTCGGAAGAAGGAGCTATACAATTAAACCGGCATATTTTTACTTTCTTCAACCTTACGAATATAAGAAAAAGTATTGTA
>JAHLJT010008756.1:125634713-125692044 GCA_031308135.1 Acheta domesticus
ATCCGCCGCCGACGTACTGTCGGCTAGCGGGGTTTTCCCCAACCAGATACCCTCCCATCAATGGGCACCGCCCAGTCGGGACAACCCTTTATGGTCCCGACCGTTCTCCCGGTGTGTGTGGTATGTAGTGCATATAAGTGGAATGTGTAAGTAAGAAGTGAGAATGGTACAGAATAGAAGGAAGAAGCGCGCGATCTGTGGCGCGTTGTGTAGATCTTACTGCTGCAGCATTCGCCTGGTGTTGATCGGAGAAACTAAGAAAACTCCCGACCAGAGCAGCCGGTCACTAGAATCTCCTCCACACAGCGAGTGATCACGACCTAGCTATCTAGCTAGTATATAAAAGTCTGGCACCGTCGGGACTCGAACCTAGGACCTCCCGGTCAGAGGCACTGCAGTGACATCATGACATCATTGTTACCCTGAGCCCACATCTCGCGGTCTTTCAAGGATTTTATAGTGTATTAACAATTGAACAAATGAGTTTTCCCTGAAGATAGCGTATGTGTACGCTTATTCCAAGAACATATATCTTATTTATATGCTTTCTTTTTTTTCATAAGAAGGTTGTATTACGAAAAAGTGTTGAAACCATTCACAACCCATACCACAAATAATGGAAGTTGGTATAAAAACCAAGGGGAATTGTATAAAAACCAACCACATACAGCTTCGTGTACAAAAACCTCAACCTCATTAGTTATTTGCTTGAATCATTCCAATGACGTTAATAACTATGATGGAGCACTCTGTAAGGAATGCACGCTGTGATCACCAACAACAAGTAATCGTGATATAAGGTTTTTATTGTAAGAATTTTCAATTTCAAAGAACACAGGTGGTGAAAAATTTTACTTATGGAGGATACTACTGAATTTAACAATATTCGGCAAAATTGGTACTAAAATATGTTTTATTGCTATTGTTAATAATAAATAATTTATATTATTTCTTAATGGATAGAAGTAATAAATTCAATACATTTTAAGAGAACATACTTGGGAAAAACTGTCAAACATAAGTAGATGGCTTCTTGATATTTATTTTCGAGAATACCAACTCTATTAGATTTCGTGTAGTGTCCTTATGTCCTTAAAAGGGGAATCCTCAAATAGTACGCTTCCTAAAATCTAGTTGCTCTTGTAGAAAATTCATCTTTTTTGAGAAATTATATTTCATCCACAAATTGTTTGAATTATATTTAATTACATAATTTAATTAAAAGAAAAAAAAAACGTTCTATAACAAATTATAATAAAACTTATCAAACACGAAAGTTTTATAATTAAATATAATTGTAACAATTTATGGTTGAAACATCTTCCTTTTCAGTTACGAATTACGAACTATATCAGCTTCCACCAGGTATTTTTGGGAAAATGTAATCCAATATTAATTCGCAAGAATATCATACTTCTGGAATCATGTCCAAGACAGCTCAAAGTACACTTCATAAGAACAAGAAACTTGATAGTGACACATAGATCTAGATCGTAAAGTATAACGGTTGAAAGCGTCAGCAAATACACATATTTACAAACATCAAAAATCCAAATGAACCTTGCATCAAGAAATACACAACAATCATTAATCGAGAAGAGAATATGCCATTTGAAACTTGTAATACTTCTAGAAATTCAATTCCTTTACTTTCCAAATCCCTCTTCGTCTCAGCAACCTTATTTCCAACATTTTTCTTTTCAACAACGACAGTGGTTCTTTCACAAAACAGGAATTGTACCTCAGAGACTGTGCCAAAAGAAAAAAAAAAACCTTTTTAATGATACTAATATAGTTCGTATTCGTTGAAGGGGAAGGGAAAAATTAAAACGGCACGCTATTTCGTTCAAAAGTCTGCCAGTTGAAGTCGTCCGTAATAAAGTTACTCCATCATTATTTAATAAGCAAAGTTGTACAGCCGTTGAGAGAGAAACTAAAACTAAACGATGGCCCGTGTTCATCCCACACCATTCGCAATGCGTCCAGAGAATCTGCGAAGTACAGTTAATTCCCTCTTGTTAATTACTTCTGAAAATTCCCAATAAGTATTTATTTCAGAAAATAAGGTGTTTCTGCAGACACCCAGATATTGAAAACTCGGAGGTAGACGTAAATTTGACGTGACGGAGGTAGACGTTTCCTTGAGGAAAACAATAAATTTTCAAAAATGTATTTATTTAAAATTCAGAATGGTCGAGAATCGTAGGTGGGAGGTGTGTCGGAGAGCGTGTCGGAACGGGAGTCGGAACGGGAGTCGGACGGGAGTCGGACGGAGTCGATAGTCGGAACGGGAGTCGGAACGGGAGATCGGAACGGGAGTCGGAACGGGAGTTCGGAACGGGAGGTCTGAACGGGAGTCGGAACGAGGAGTCGGAACGGGAGTCGGACGGGAGTCCGGAACGGGAGTCGGAACGGGAGTCGGAACGGGAGTCGGAACGGGAGTCGGAACGGGAGTCGGAACGGGAGTCGGAACGGGAGTCGGAACGGGAGTCGGAACGGGAGTCGGAACGGGAGTCGCGAACGGGAGTCGGAACGGGAGTCGGAACGGGAGTCGGAACGGGAGTCGGAACGGGAGTCGGAACGGGAGTCGGAACGGGAGTCGGAACGGGAGTCGGAACGGGAGTCGGAACGGGAGTCGGAACGTGGAGTCGGAACGGGAGTCGGAACGGAGTCGGAACGGGAGTCGGAACGGGAGTCGGAACGGGAGTCGGAACGGGGAGTCGGAACGGGAGTCGGAACGGGAGTCGGAACGGGAGTCGGAACGGGAGTCGGAACGGGAGTCGGAACGGGGAGTCGGAACGGGAGTCGGAACGGGAGTCGGAACGGGAGTCGGACGGGAGTCGGAACGGGAGTCGGAACGGGAGTCGGACGGGAGTACGGAACGGGAGTCGGAACGGGAGTCGCGGAACGGGATTCGGAACGGGAGTCGGAACGGGAGTCGGAACGGGAGTCGGAACGGGGAGTCGGAACGGGAGTCGGAACGGGAGTCGACCGGGAGTCGGAACGGGAGTCGGAACGGGAGTCGGAAACGGGAGTCGGAACGGGAGTCCGGAACGGGAGTCGGAACGGGAGTCGGAACGGGAGTCGGAACGGGAGTTCGTAACGGGAGTCGGAACGGGAGTCCGGAACGGGAGTCGGAACGGGAGTCGGAACGGGAGTCGGAACGGGAGTCGGAAACGGGAGTCCGGAACGGGAGTCGGAACGGGAGTCGGAACGGGAGTCGGAACGGGAGTCGAAACGGGAGTGGGAGTCATACTGGGAGTCGGAGGCGGCAGAGGAAGACGAGTTTGGCGTGAGGGGCGTTGTCTGCGGCGGGGCGGGCGGGGCCCTGGCGCGTCGAGAGGGAAGGCGCCGGCGCCGGCGCCGGCGCCGGCCTCCGTCTCG
Organism: Acheta domesticus; assembly: GCA_031308135.1. Classification (NCBI taxonomy): domain Eukaryota; kingdom Metazoa; phylum Arthropoda; class Insecta; order Orthoptera; family Gryllidae; genus Acheta; species Acheta domesticus. The sequence continues at coordinate 125,638,098 of JAHLJT010008756.1, forward strand.
GCCCCGCCCCCGCCCCTCGTCCTCTGCCACGCCGGCCGTCTTGGGGCGAGTGGGGAAGCGTGTCCCGCGGGATGAGCCGCTGGAGGCGCGCGGCCGCCCCTCGCCGCAATCACTCACCGCCCGAGGGCTGGGAGGGGGAGGGGGAGCGCGTGCCCACGCAGGGATCGTGACGGAAATAGAAGACCACGAATCACGGGAAACGTTCCCATTTTAATGAAAGTATTTCCTTCCAACTTGCAAGGGAAGGAATTGTTGCTGGATTTTTAAGTATTCCAAGGAATGTTTTTCACCCCAGTATTTTTCCCTCTGGCTGTCTCTTGAACGTTTATACTGGTCGCAAATTGTGTGATATATTCCGCTATTAACGTATTTTATCCACTTCACATATTTTCACTTGCCGTATACGTTTTGTGAAGTGTGAACAAGTGGTCTAGGATACCCTAATTTTAGAGGAAGGGTATCACACAAATGTTTTGAGGTTATTAGGGTGTTGTCGTGGGCAACGTTTTGAAATCCTTATTCTGTCCAACAGAAAGAGATGAGTCTATTTTTAATAGGAATTAATGACACATATAAACAAGTGGGATAACAAAATTAGTTACATTCCACATCCTTAAGCTTTGGCATCCTAGAATCAGGTTGCACACGTTGGCGAATGTTCGTCATAGGCTTAATAACTGGGTCAAATCCGACCATTGCCTGGATGTGCTGTTTAGGGGTTGGCCATTAGCGTGTTTCCTCAGATCATTACCACGGTGGAGCAGTATCATAAATATTGGGTCACGTTTCGTGCACGCGTATATTTTTTTCCTTTCCCTGCTTACAGAGTTTTTCATTCGCCGCACTGGTGGGCACCCAGGGTAGCTTTCGTGTTCCATTCGACCGCTAGGGTGCACCAGTGCGAAGAAGCCCATGTTCCATTCGCACAATGACACGGAACCAGGGTGCATCGGGGCGCCTCTAACCTGCACTGACGAGTCAGCAGTGCATTGCACTGGGCCAAGGTGTGGAATTATGAATGTTGACTTGTATTCGTGAATCGTGAAATTTGAAAGATCTGATGCAGGACTTTCGAATGATGGGTAATCATGTTTTACAAGAAAGGTCTTAAAATAATTTTTGTGACTTACACAAAGTTCTGAAAATCAATTTGTGTTTTGATAAAATTCAACCTTGACCCGATTGGCTTCATGTACACATAGCTGCAGGTAAATTTCGCATGTTAAAAAATAGTTTCGGTTCCTCTACAACCATCTACCACTTCCAACTTCTTGTTCTTTATCTCAAATACTGTGTTTGTCTCTTTTTTATTCTCTAAAATTTGGCAACGGAGTTTACCATACTTTAGTACATACTCGTCTAATACATCGTTTAACCTTTCATTATTTTCGATTTAGGTGGCTTTACACACCGAAACAACATAATCATGAATCCCAGAACAATATTCTCCCAATCTCATATGGCAAGTTGATAGTATTTGATGAGGACGTCTAGAACTCTGTTAGGATAACAACACGCTGTTAGACAAATTTGGTGAGATATTGAAGTTGAAAGGATTATCATGGAATATGAATAAACAACCCACAAATCCTCGTGCTCAAGGTGTCTCGTACTGACAAACTTCGTCCCGAGGAATTTCGAAGCTGTCAGAAGCAACATGGCGTAACAGGGTCAGCTTTAATTTTTTCATTCAGAAGGTTTTCAAAATCAATTTCCAATCTGCAATAGATCTGCAATGCCTCAAAGTTAGCAATATTTTGACTTCCGTTGCTGTTCAATCGTCACCTTCACTCTCAAGTCCCAATGACTTCGCCATCCTCGAGCTAGTTACGCCACACCACTGATCCCTACACCCAAAACCCTGGCCATAATAGAAGCTATGTAAAAACCCTATGAAAATGTGTTTATCATGGTTTTGGGGCTCGCTGATGACGAATTTGATGTCAAATCTGAAGATATCTGAAAATAGGAGGTTTCGTCTGAAAATTCGTAGCAAGGTTTTAGATGCACAAATTTTGATACAAACTCGCGTTTAAATGGTAATGTGTATTTATTGAACATAATATTAAAAATCTTCACTTTCAGCTAGTAAGATAAACGCAACACCATGCGACATGCAGCCGGGAGGCGTGGGCCGTTTGCACGTCGTATTGAGGCAGTCCTGTTTACTTAATAACGATGTAAAACCAGTACTTAAACAGTAAAACTCCAGGTACTTAAACAATGATAAAACAAAAAGGGGCAAATATGTGAAGTTGTAATTGGCATATTGGTAGAGTACAGTCGAGACTTTCATACAAGCCAATTCAAAGCGGTAGACCTCAATATATAAAAAGAAGATATATTTGGAAAAAGTTACGGTACATACGCCTTACTCTTCAAAATATATAGAACAGTAAACTTTTCAGGTATTTAACTTACCTTCAGATGCCATTATTCATTCAGCGATAGAGAAAATCAAGCAAAAATGTTTAAAAAACGCGTTACTGGACTGAAACTTGCTTTACAATCTTTGTAAACTTGTAGACCAAATTGAAAAAGTGCTTTACAATCTCGCGTATTTTTAGACGTTCAGATAGGCCAATTACACGGTCGAATATGAGAAGGAAATAAGGTCGGAATGGCCTTTGTCACGCTGGAATATGATGCACCAGCGACATCTGTACACGATTTGATTGAACTAATATCTAATCGCGAAGTTCGATTTTTTTAATTATGCCCGGTTTTTTGGCCAGTTGGAAGCAGTGTTTTGCCTCTCAACTCCACACCTTGGCCCTCGGGGCTTGGTCGCTGCCCGTGACGTCAGCGGTATTGAGACTGGTAAAGACCAAGGGTCGAGGCCCGACTTCCAGCGCAGGATCTCATTCTTTTCATTCCTTAATCGATCCTCATTTCATTATTCTCTACCTTCCACAATTTTTGCTCATACAATGCATTCGTTGCCGTCTCTTTTTCTTTCCATTCGAGTTGCTTCTCTCGTTAAATTAATTTGTATTATGTTCGGGCACGGTGAATTTAAAGTCTTGAGATGATAGTTTGAAACCCCATTCTAGAAATATTTATATTTTCTTAAAAAAACTATAACTTAACCTCGTGTAATGTCAAGTGTTTACTAAAGCATTAACGCTTCATTTAAATTTATTTTGCAGATCATTAATCTTCGTAGTGTTTAAAACACTAAGGATTTTCGTTTTGAAAAGCAATTAAGAGTTTTTATATTCAACTAAATGATTGATTTAAATGAAAGACGTTGGCCCAGATGGATCAAAAATTTCATCATAGCAACCGTTGAATGATCATTTCTTATCTAAAAAATCTCCACATAATTTCGAAATTATTTAAAAGTCCATATTAATTTTCCAACACCAAACATTTTTCATGTCTTGAAAATTTAAATATGCAATTAAAATATATATTTAATCAACCCGAAATATCAGGCTGTTCAGTCCTTAATTTCGAGAAGGCCGAGAAGGCTCGAATTTCCATGATCTCGGGAGGTTTCGAGAAACGCAACGGTCTATGAATAATCCCCTCCCTGTGAATCGACAAGGCGAAATTAAGACGAGGCACTGGCAGCTGACGCGCCCTGCGTGGGAAGTCGAGGCGCTCTGTATCTGCGACGCAAATGTTTTTCCGCTCCGCTCGGCGCTTCAAAGACAACGCTGCCTCCGCGCGGCTGCGGGACGGGTCAACAAGTGGCGAGGGGCGGGGGGGTCAACGAGGGCAAAGGCACCGAGCACTCCCTTCCTCCCTCTCCCCCTTCCTCCCTCCCTACACGTCCTCTACCTAAGTGACGCACCGTGCGCCCTCGAGCGAACAAAAGATTCAATTTGGGGGCGTTCTCCGGGCCGTTTAGCAAACTCCGTCGTAATCCGAAGAAGTTTCGCGACCCTCCCCTCTGCCGGCCTGGCTGCCTTGCCTTGCAGCCTCCATCGGTTCCGCCCTCGCTTCTTATTTTTGAATTAATACTGTAAGGCAGGGGAATTTTTTGTTTCCTTAATTGAAATGAACTTCGCTGCGACCCTCGTAATTAAAGCGCGCCCAGAGTTCTCTGCGAGACGGTGGCGCCAAGCGCGGCGGGGAGGGGCGAGGCGGGGAGGGGCGGGGAGGGGCGGGGAGGGGCGGGGAGGGGCGGGGAGGGGCGGGGAGGGGCGGGGAGGGCGAGGCGGGAGAGGGGCGAGGCGGGGAGGGGCGAGGGGCTGGGGAGGGGCGAGGCGGGACGAGGCGGGGCGGGGAGAGGCGGGGCGAGGCGGAGCGTGGCGGGGCGGGGCGGGGCGAGGCGGGGCGAGGCGGAGCGTGGCGGGGCGGGGCGAGGCGGGGCGAGGCGGGGCGAGGCGAGGCGAGGCGGGGCGAGGCGGGGCGAGGCGGGGGCGAGGCGGGGCGAGGCGGGGCGAGGCGGGGCGAGGCGGGGCGAGGCGGGGCGAGGCGGGGCGAGGCGGGCGAGGCGGGGCGAGGCGGGGCGAGGCGGGGCGAGGCGAGGCGAGGCGAGGTGGGGCGAGGCGGAGAGAGGCGGAGAGAGCCGGGTCTCCGAGACTGTACCGCCCATAGGAGTCCGAGAACTGGACGAGGCAGGGATAGTAGGAGCAAGGCAGTCCTGGGCGAGGCGGAGAGAGGCAAGACAAGATGGGGTGAGGCGAGGCGAGGCGAGGCTGGGGGGTTAGAGTGAGTGACCAGGGGGGGAGTCAGAGCTAGGGTGAAGCGAGGGGGAGCGGAGTGACACGGGAGAGATTGAATTGATTGATTAGTAATTCCGAGCGCGTCAACGGTTAGGTTCAGTAGTCCCGTAAGTGTAGTGCGTGTTTTATCGCGGGAAGTGGGGATTACCTTCCCCTGCTGGACTTTCAGATTAACTGCCGACATACCCGTTGGCTCGCGGGGATTTCTCTAGCCAAGTATCTCCCACCAGCGGGGCACAAACCCAGACGGGACAATCTTTAAGCTCCAGGTTGGTCTCCCGACATTAGAGGCATTGTAGTGCAGGTAAGTGAAAGTATACGTAAGTAGGGGGTGAGGATAGGCCAAGGAAGCGGAAGCAAAGGTCGTGGCGCGGTCTGTGCCCCCTTTGTTAGGGCACTCCTGTATTCGCCTGTGGTGATTGGGGAAACCACGGAAAACTACGGATCCGAGCATCTGGCCGCTAGAATTCTCCTCCAGACAGCGGCTAAATTCAACCTAGCTGCCCAACTAATTCTAAATCCTGCCACCGTGGATACTCGAATCCTAGGACCTCCCATCAGAGGCACTGCAGCGACATCAATCGATGCCCTAGCCACGTAAGCCAGTGAGGCAGGGCGAGCCGATGAGAGGTTGGGGGAGGTGGGGCCTGGCGCGAGGGGAGGGCGCGAAAAGAAATGAGGCGTGGTGAGAAGAGCGGAAGACGATGTGGCAGAATGAGGTGAAGCGATGGGGGGGGGGAAGACGGGTGAAGGTGAGAGTAGGCGGCCGTAGGCGTGTCTGAGCGGGGCAGTGTGGTAGTGGCGGAATTAGTGATGTTAGTAGTGACGATGGCAGTAGTGAGTGACCGCTCTCATTATGCGCTTTGCGGACCTACTAATATTTTCGCAGTGAACATCTCGACGCTACGGATAGGAAGAAGTTCCCTAAATTCATATTTAAAGTGGAAATAACCTACTGAAATCAATTTCAGCTCCCAGCGAGAGAGTAATATTAGTCGGTGTAATTATCAGCTAAATATACCTGCAGAATGGTTCCTGATCATCTGGAGACCATGTTTTTCAATTTAATCAAGAATGTTTAAAATGTTTAAATAAAGATTTGCTTTTCCAAATATTTTACGGAAAGAATTTCCGAAAAATATGTTCAGGTGTGTAATGCTTAGGTCATTACTGTTGTGAAATAGGACCAAATATTATCGATTTTTGGCCGTGGCGCAAGTTTTAATTAATAGTAATTTGTTCATTCAATGTCGGAGAACATTGTATAATAATAATAATAATAATAATAAATAATAATAATAATAATAAATAATTGTCAGGGAATTTTTGTTTCAAGAGGCTGGTTTAGCTCTCAGGTTTCTACATCGACTACGTAGCTTCCGTAAGTCTTAGATTTTTTTATATTTAAGGTCGCATCAACTACTCGGTCATTAGCGACCACTATTGGAGTAACGTTTATGACATGATGATGACACGATATGGTGATGATAAGGGGTGAAAGGACGAGCACATACAACCATACCCGAGGCGGGATTCGAACCCGCGACCCCACTTTCCAAGACCACTACGGCACTACTGCCTTAGCGAAGTCTTAGATTTGTGTCAAATGACCTCCTTGGCCTAATGAACTTCCGAAAGACGTTGTCAGCCAGTCCCATCTTCTGACTTATGGCCTTCTTCATAAAAGAAACTATTTTTCTGTTTTTATTCACACTTTGGGTGGTGGCCACAGCTACCATTTTCGTAGTTTCGAAAAATTATTGGGCTACAAAACCCAATTCGTTATGTGAACTCAATGGACCATTAGCATACCACGTTGTGTGACGATCCCTTGCCTGAAAATGTCAAATTTTTAAGTTGTTCTAGTTTTTATTAATTTACTTCTAAATTTTGTTCCAATAGTAGCCACTTAAAAACTGCAAAATTTTGTGATACTGACTTAGTAATTGTCAATGGACATTGTAGCCCCTGTACGTGTCTGATACCATTAAAGTTCAAAAATGTACCCTTCCTGTACGTTATCGGAATCAGTAGTTTGCTAACCTATTCCATTCTACTGCCAACCTTCCGCAAATCACGTGTAAACCTGCCCCAAAAGTGGGGTTCGATGTCACGTCCTCACTTGATGCCTTTTAGCGACAAAAGTCCAACAGTCAAACATTCAAGAATAAAAATACAAATAGGTAGCCCAATTAATGTAGTTTCCATTGATATAATCAAACTTACCAACGCTAAACTGAATGCTTAAAAACTATCAATTGGTGCTAACTAGCCCCGGTCTCACTTACTAATGGCTCATAACAGCAAAAATGCTGCTATCGAGAGGGTGAAAAATTGGTGCCAACCAGTCCCGGTCTCACTTACGGCTTATAGCTGCAAAAATTCTTCTGTAGAGTGGAGGAAAATTGGACCTGGAGCACCAAAAGTAGCTGCTTTGAAACAGCACGAGTGAATAGTGAAGCTTCTTTCTTCCTCATCGTATGACGTCAGCCTTTGTCGTAGGCAATGACGCACTGTGTATGATAATGTAATTGAATTCCTGATTGCAAGAACACACTGTCTGTATTTGGTGAAAAATGCTTTAAAGGCAGAAATGCATTTTGCACGTAGGTCCATCATACAATGCAAAAAAATCAGTCACCGTATACTTCCATGCAGAGGTAGTCCGTATTTTAAGTTGACGCTGGCAACACCCCGAGTCTAGGACTTTTTACGCATACCGAGAAATAGTACATTATCCTGGAATTAAAGGACGGATAGTAAACTAAACTGTATTTTCATTGTGCACTTGGTGGACAAAAATTAAAGAATAGATAAAGAATAGTGGTATTCATAAACTTATACGACGACTTGGTTCTCTATTAAGACCTCAATGAGATATTCAAGGGCAAACAAGGTCCTACTGAATATTTCAAAGTTTCGGTTTAATTTGGGTTGTATTTCATTAATACCAAGAATTCTGAAAGCCAAGAATTCATTTCAATTTCTTAATATTAAGAATTCATTAATGGGGTTTAGAACAATAACTTCTGTTCGAAAGTTGATCAAAAGAAGGATCCGTAAGTGTCAGTTTAATAATGTTACAGGGATGGGAAAGTGTGGGTGTAGGGGAAGAGAACATGGAAGATATTAAAAACGTGTAGCGTGAGTTTCGATAGTGAACGTGTGTCATCATACATGAATGTAATATTAACTTAGCCTCCTGCAAATGTACAAAAAATCATACTATACTGTATACACTGACTACTATTTTCTTTTGTTAATCCTTCTACAAACGATATTAACTGCGAAATGCGAAAACAACCAAACGTGTCTCTCAAGAAAAAATAAGAACTACTGTCTTATAAATACAGTCAATTTGTTTCTGATTTTTATAGTTTATTTAAAACTAAAAAATATTGATTTCAAAAAACAATTTAAACCCACAGCATAAATAGTTTACCTGTACAAATAAAGAAGGAAGTTGATGTTATACTGTGACGACCCAGAGAACCCTACCCGTACCAATATAAACACTACGACATTTATTGAATATTATGTTCTTAGGGTTGGTTTATGCATACATAGGGAATGGAGTCAGCGCGGACGGTAGGGAGCGTAAATACACAAACACGGGAAAAAATGAACGCTTGCATTAAGATAGCATGGTCTATATTGTGGAGAGGGAATCAAAGCCCCTTGTGAAAAAAGAAATATTTATATGAGGCGTAATTATGACCAGGCGAAGCAGGGTCGACCCTTTCGATCTCTGTAACTCAAGCTGAACATATATACGGTAAGTTGCAGATTATTATTAGATGGGTATGTGTGGTGGACGGTGTCATAATATATTTGTTACGACATAACGTTGAACGTAGGAGGAATAGACTACATAAAAATTATTATCATTATCATTAGAATAATTAAAGAATAATATAAATAATGTTAACATTATTCAGTTTTGTGGATTGAATAGAAACGGACATGCGAACGCAAGTTGGGAATAGATCGTAACTATATCATCCTTGAACATTTTTTTATGAACACTAGGAAGTGCCGCGGTAAGGTGCCCGCCCAAGGCGAAAGAATAAGGAAGTATGGCTTACGCATATCAATTTATTAACAATTAAGTGACGAACTGGGTAATAATTTCGACATTCTCTTTAGCGACTGACACTGCAAAGCAGCGCATTGAGCAGGTCGAGAGAGGATATACCATCGCTGAAGAAAGAAGACATCTTGGGACGTTGCACGTTCCTACATCCTGAAGTCATCCGAGAAGATCCTGAATGCGCGCGAAAATACAAAGTAAGCAACAAACATTTAAACTGATTTGCACAAAGAATGATTATAATCGAGAATGATATTTAATATAAAGTGAGCTAATTAGGCAATGGTGTTAATTGAACTGCAATAAATATTATATTTGTTATGTGAAAAAAGGTTGATTATTTATATTATATTGTAATCAATCAAAGAATTCCTTTAATCAAACAGAAACCTCAGAAATAATTGATACGTACGGACAGCCCGTCTGCTTACGATCTATAATTGGTCGTAAGTCGATGCCCAGAAGGAGAGGAAATATTTAAAATGGTAAATGTTAATAAAATCATTCAATAATATCATTTGACTATGACAAGAGAAAATTGTTAATTACCAAATAGATACGCGAGTAGAGCAGGGCAACTAATACTACAGGAAGAATTTAATATAATCTTAGTATTGGCATTCGGTAATTGCGAATTTATGAGCAGATATACTTGACAATATTGAAGAAAAGTTCAGGTTCTTTTCAATGTCCATGCCCAACGTGGGGCGATTCAATTCAAAGATTCATCAGTAAGGTTCGTTTCAATACATTAACAATGAATTTGTCGAGTGACACTTAATCCTCCCTTTAAGTTTTGTCTCATTCTAACAATCCATGTAGTAATTATAATGTTTTTCTTATTTTCCCAAAAATTAGTGCAATGTGACTGATATTGTTCTTGTAATCAGCGATTCAATTGCAACTACAAAGACTGTAAGAAGACTCCAACGCCGGTGGTGGGGGTATATGTGAAAAAGCGTCGGAAGGTAATACTGGTCGACAAAATTTAACTTTTTGTTTGTTAAATGGAATTGAATGGCTGTTTCTTATGAAAAATGGTGCACTGATTTTAAATTTGTGGACCATTTATTGTGACGGTCAAGGTTTCTTTGTAATGAACAATTACATATACACACTGTTTGATAAGTGATTGGATTTTATTTACACTAGCGTACCCGTGCGAGAACTCTCATATGTTAAATCCCACCCTTTCCCTATCCATTTGTCTATCCTTTTCATAAAGGAGAGGAACCACTAATGTACTTACAGAATATCAACAAACTAACAATGCAATTGATGTTTTAAACAAATGTTCAATTAAAGTTTATTCAACATTATAGAGAGATGTTCTTGAACAATTCATACTTCTTTAAAAAACATTTGAAGAAATTTTTCAATCTTCCTTGAAAGTTAGCTTTTCCGCTTTCCTTGATAGTCAAATAATAGAAAAGGTTTTTACTCTTGAGAAAGCCAAGTAAAGTAGTGCGAAAATACCGCATCGGGGCAAGAACAGACCATACTCACTGCAATATTATTTAACTTTCCTTGATTGTTATGAAGAACAGCAGTGGGTTTTGGAGAGTCAGGGTACCAGCTTGCTGGGGTGAGAAAATTGAAAAATGATTTGTATACTACAAAGTATTGAATTATTTTCCTGCATCCTTACGTACCTCAAAGAAAAGTAATTCCGAGCCAAAAAATAATCAAACTAATGTTTTCATCTTTGAGTACTAAATACCATTTGTTAGCATTAGAAACCATTTAGATAGGCATTAGTAAGCCCACTTCGGTACATGGGAATATTGCTCAAACGATGTTTGCATTTTTAATATCTTAGCGAACCGAAACCTTGAGTTCAGTATTAAACGGTGTTTTATTTACAATATGAGTTTGCAGCTGGACGTTGGTGTACATACTTCCAGATACCGCCAACATTTAAATCGTGCGTTTGGACTGCGATCGTTGGCAGTTGTCGGGTGACTTGCACTATTCTTTCTATAATTTTAAATTTAGTTGTTTTTTAATTGATTCACGTAGTATTGTAGGCTAGCGCGTTTTGATTTTTGTTTTCCTATTTATTTCAAGCTATTTTACTTTAGCTACTTTAAAAAGTTTGTTCTGTGTGTTGTGCCATAGCACAAGTTTTCCCCCACTACCTCTGCTTATCCGTGCGAGAACTCTCGCATGTTAGACCCCACACTCATCCCTATCCTTCTATTTCATTCTAAAAGGGAAAGTAGTTAACGAAACGTGTTTATTTGTTTAAAATCTATAAGGCAACTTGCAATGTACTAACACAATTACAAATAAAAATAAAAACAATGCAATTAATGTCTAAAAGAAATTTTCAAAAAATATTTATTCAATATCTTGAGAATTTGCTTGGACAATTCCCAACACTCATTTAGAGACATTTGAAGTAATTATTCAATATTCTTTGTCAGTTAGGTCTTAGTTTTTCGTGATAGTCACAAAAAATATTAGCTTTTTACTTTTGAGAAAGCTACGTGTCTGAACCCGTTGACTTGAAAATTTCATGGAATGATAATGACAATGATAATACGAAAATATTGGTACAGGTAAAACACCAACACTGTCTTCACTCTTCACTGAACACCATTCCACTCTTCCTGAACCACTCTTCCCTCCACAATTAAGTATACAGCACTTATAGACCATGAAAAAATGTTAATTGAATAGTTTCACTACATGCATAAGAAACAATCTTCATAGGTATTGGCATCAACCAACTATAATAATACTTCTAGTTGTTGCTGGAGAGCAAATCTTAAATTAATGATTATGCAAATAAACCTCGTCAGACTGCACAAACTACGGTGTTAACAGAAAGCGTAAATAAAGATTGTCGAATCTCAGCCTTCTAAGCGTGTCGCCACAAAAAATTGCTACCAGCAGGAAGGGCTGAAATATTGAGGTGGCCTTGATAGTTTTGAAGCGTAGAACCAAAAAGTTAATTGAATGGATTAGAGAATGTCTCATCTTGTAGATTATGGTGTGAAAAACGTTTCCTAGAGGCCTTAGGCCTCAAAATTTACTTTTTAAGGCTCTAAAAACGCTTTGTTTACGAGTTATTTGCCGATATAGGTTGACATGTGATGCGGGTTGCATTTTACATGAATATTTCTATGCTTTTTTTTTTCAAGAAATCGTCCATATTTTAAAGTCAAAGTGGAATTCGTCAAGTCTCCGTGAAATTCTCTTTCTTTAGAGCCCTCATTTATAAAGATTGGTTGCGTGTGAGAGCCGGAACCCAAAGGTATACTACTGAAATAATACAGGAGACGATTATCTCTCTATATAAAAATCAATTGCTGTTCATTAGTCTCGCTAAAACTCGAGAACGGCTGGATCGATTTGGCTAATTTTGGTTTTAAAATATTCGTGGAAATCCTCAGAAGGTTTAAAAGTTGAGAAATTGTGGAAAAATTCCGAGGAAAATAGTAATAACAGCAATTTAATTTTTTCCGTATAAACTGCAAATCTGTAAAACATTTGACGTTCTTTCTGTATTGTTTATATTGACAGTCATTTGTTTATGTAGCTTGACATATCTTTCTAATTTTAGTCACTACATCAGGGCTGCTCATGCAGAGCGAATCCTTTGTGATAGTAACTGTATTTACCGCTAAGTCTTTACTTTGATTACTCACACTGCCAAGGAGAAGACGACCTAACGTAGGTCGTCGAATTCGATCAAATGTGCGACGAGCTACCTTACGTGCAAACCATACTGATGACCAGCGAGAGACATACAATAATAATAGTCGAATTGGTTTGGCAGAATTGCGTTCTATAGTGACTGAAAATGAATCGGATAGGCATAGAATGCAACGAGTTCGTGCACGTCAAACACAACAACAGAGAGCGCGACACAATGAAATTGAACGATTCCGCAGACGCAGTGTTAGTGATCCTGGAACGAGCAGCATTCAACTATGATCCGGGAGTAGATTATTGTGCAGACAAATCAGTAATAATTCGGGAAATGAAAATCATTTGTCAATATTGTAAGGCGTTAAAATACAACGGTGAATTTACTGGATTATGTTGTGCTGGTGGAAAAGTAAATTGCCACAATTGGTGCCACCACCAGATCCATTACGCTCATTAGTTTCTGGAATGGGATATGATTCTAAACACTTCTTGGCCAACATTCAAAAATATAACAGTTTTTTTTCAAATGACGTCATTTGGCGCCACGCATATTGTTCACGACAACTTCATGCCCACTTACAAGGTATTGTACCATAATAGTATTTGATAAATTTCAAATTTGTATTCGTATCAGAAATAACTTAACAAAATCTTAATTCCAAATCTACATGAGGTGTTGGCTCTCCATCGTAACTATTTATTCTTGCAAAAAAAGCTTTTTCGGCCGCATTGCGGCCATCTTCAGTGCTACAATAATAATAATAATAATAATAATATTTCTAAATTACAAAAAAATTAAAGAATTAAAAACTTTTTACAGAATATTGTTGAGAATTGGATTTTAAAGAAAAATATAAAATGTGAAATGGACATATAATTTTTAAAAATGACAAATGAAAATTAAATTAAATAAATGGAATCTATTATAAATAATAGATATTATAAATATCTTAATTAATTGCAGATACAAGGACAAATTTATCACTTACTGGGAGCACTGCTACCACTACCAAATGGAGATCATCAATTCTTACAAATTTATTTTATGACCAATTCAGATGCGGAAGTTGATAGGCGTTGTGCTCACAATCCAATAGTGAAGCGAATCATTGTCCAAGAACTACAAACGTTTTTTCATCAGAACAACAATTTAGTCAAAATGTTCAAAATAGCATTGGATCGGATGCCATCCGACAGCCATAATATCGTCATTAGAGCTGACAAAACACCTGCCGGTGAGCATGCAAGGAGGTTTAATTCACCGACAATGGACGAAGTGGCTATTGTGATTGTCGGAGAAAATTTGCAATCTACAGATATCGTGCTTCATCGTCGGAACAATAAATTGAAACGTGCTTCTGAAACGCACAGAACTTATGACGCCTTACAATATCCATTAATCTTCTGGCAAGGGGAAGACGGATAACATTTTAATATCAAAATGGTTAATGAAATAACAGGTAATTAGATTAATCAAGAGGTCATTCCATTTTAGATGGTTCAAAATATGCAATGGCCCGAGACTGGCTGTGAAAAAGTTAATGAATAACGTCATCGAGGCAACGATCATTAAGGGAAAATACAAAGGAAAGTATGTTTTGATCTCGCGTATACCGATGATTTCAACCTCTTCAATTTCCGGTGCGTCTGGCTTTTGCTATGACCATAAATAAATCGCAAAGCCAGTCGTTAGAAGTTTGCGGAATCAACTTGGAGTTTCCCTATTTCGCACATGGGACAATTATACGTCGCGTGTTCACGCGTCGGAAAACCATAATCTTTGTATATTTACGCACCGCAAAAAATGACAAAATATAGTTAATCAGAAAGCTTTAAATTAATGAAATGTATTGTAACTGTGTTGTATTTAATGTAGATGATATATTCATTTGAACTATAATGACCACATTTAATAGTCATAGGCCAGATACGGTACTGACCGAAAAAAAAATTTTGTACATATATATAGGGGATACGAAGTTGACCGGGACATCTAGTTGATAGATAGATGCTAATAATGCTTAGCCAAAACGCAGTAACTGCTTTATTTTATATCAAGAATGAAAAAATTATATAATTTTTATAAAATATTTTAAAATCCAATTCAAGTAAACATATTGTTACGTTTACCGTAAGGACAGCTTGTCAAAGTTAGCTCGATTTTTGTCAAAACTCAGTTTTGTGTAGATACTGCGTTTTTCTTATGAAGGCAAATTGGTTCAACTGTCACACCATTTAAGTGCAAAACCTGGGATACCGTTCAACTGCAAAATTGCGATACTGTCCCTGTATAAAACCGTGATACTATTTAACTCATCTGCAAAAAGTGCGATGCCATTCAACTGCAAAACCGCGATCCCAATCAACTGCAAAAACGCTGTACCGCTCAAACCGAAAACTGTTACGGTTCAACTGCAAAACCACAACACCGTTCAATTACCAAACCGCGATACCGTTCAACTGCAAAAAACGCAACACCGTTCAGTTGTAATAACGCGACAAGAACCGTTCAATTGCAAAAAAACCGCGATGCCGTTCAATTGCAAAACCGCCACACCGTTCTATTACAAAATCGCGATACCGTTCAACTGCAAAACTGCAATGGCCGTTCAACTGCAAACCACAATACCGTTCAACTGCAAAACCGCAATACCGTTCAAACTGCAAAACCGCAATACCGTTCAACTGCAAAACCGCAATACCGTTCAACTGCAAAACCGCAATACCGTTCAACTGCAAAACCGCAATACCGTTCAACTGCAAAACCGCGACATCGTCCAACTGCAAACCCGTCCAACTGCGAACCCGTCCAACTGCAAACCCGTCCAACTGCAAACCCGTCCAACTGCAAACCCGTCCAACTGCAAACCCGTCCAACTGCAAACCCGTCCAACTGCAAGCCCGTCCAACTGCAAGCCCGTCCAACTGCAAGCCCGTCCAACTGCAAACCCGTCCAACTGCAAACCCGTCCAACTGCAAACCCGTCCAACTGCAAACCCGTCCAACTGCAAACCCGTCCAACTCAGGCACTGTTCAACGCCGACACCATCTCCGACACCGTTGTAAAAAACGTGAGAGAGACGGTGAGAGAGGCAGTGAGAGAGACGTTGAGAGGGTGAGAGACGGTGAGAGGTGTATGAGAAAGGGTGAGAGAAAAAGAAAGATGGAGATGCAGGGCAGGACAACGTCTGCCGGGTTCCTCTAGTTACATATAATAATCTCAAACAAAATGTAATTTTGAACGATTGTATACTGTATTTCGTTTGAGAATATCATTTTTCTAGTGTCCAACATTAGTCTACAAACATATTTTGATTCCATTTTCTCTTACAAATTTGTTTTAAATAATTTGGTGGAATCGCGCACCGAGTCGGTCACTCACAGAACCGGGAGTTTGATTAAAGAAATCTAAATGTGAATACAGAAATTGTGTATTAAGGAAAATGTTACATCCCAGAGCTTTATAATTATTGTGAAAGAGTGCCGACACTTACTTCATAGGCCTCAGCTTTTCTGTT
Source organism: Acheta domesticus (assembly GCA_031308135.1). Lineage (NCBI taxonomy): Eukaryota > Metazoa > Arthropoda > Insecta > Orthoptera > Gryllidae > Acheta > Acheta domesticus. The sequence continues at coordinate 125,654,039 of JAHLJT010008756.1, forward strand.
ACCAAGAAATTTTGAAACGAGATTCATGAATCTTTTCAACACTATTCAAATTTGCCAGTCATGATCCCTCTTAAGCTTCTTCATTTTTGATCCTACAAATAAGACCTTCTTTATTTTCGCCTCACTGATCCTCGATAACTAGTTTCTTATGTACGGGAAACCTGGCCCACTTTTATCAATCACCTTCTCAAAATTTTTCATTAATCCGAGTTTGTTGGGCAAGGAAGGAAGATATGCGTATGCAGCATTACAAGGGCTTCAAAATTACATTTCAATCAGATGTCGTTGAGGCCTAAGCTTTTTCACAAAATAATTATAGTCCCCTTCTGAAGGAGGTTCCAATCTTTTATTCGGACGCCAAGTGTTCTGTCTGATTCTTCGACAAGTTTAAATCACGAACTAGATCTCTTTTTTCTGACTTATTGATTCTCTAACATTTTTTAGATATTCCACAGCCACCTGGATCTTCAATGTCATCCTTTTCGGTATTTACGTTTAAATCTTCATCGCCAGAGTTTTCGGAATGCAAACGCCAATTGCTCGTTGGCACTGGGATTGGAAGGTCGTCGCTTGTGAGGAACAGGTCTGACAGCTGAAAGGAGGTTGCGATATTGAATGGTCTTATTATCCTTGTTTCTGATTCCAGCAACTTTGGTAATGCAGAAATAACAGCCTGGGTAGTGGTAGTTTGGTTCCCTCCATGCCATGGTAATTGCAAATGGTATATATCGCTAATTTTCGTTACGCCAACACCTAAGTAATGATACATAAGACGCACAGCAAATATGAGGGGACCTTTATTTGTCCTGATCTCCGATCTGACATCCGACACACTATTTATATGCCTTTCTTCTTAAGGGAATAATATTTCGCCTTTGGCTCTTCAAAATTACCTCATCACACACGAAACATAAATTGTTTGGATGGATTACTCACTACCGCGGTATTACAAGGAATATGTTTGTACAATAATTAACACTAGAACTCAACTAAAAGATGAGTTGCGAACTACAGAATATCAACTTCTTCCTCGCTCGACATGCAGGGTGCAACTAATATGTAGTGACCATGTACACAACAATCCGAGTCAGCGCGTCGTTTACGCGAGTTACTGCAATTCACTTCGCAATGCCCGAAGTTGCTCAACTGATTTGACCAATCTGGTGACTATTTCATGTCTTGAGAGGTACAACGTACAATATCATACGTTGTTGGCAACCACTGTCTTGTAACAAAACTGCAAGCGAGGAGCGTTTCAGCGTAAACGGACACGTGGCTATTGGCGAAATATATAGTTTTTAGTACATGTGCGATTACCCGAAAACCGAGCCCGATGGGCAATTTTTTTATGGTTTGTATTCGGCGTTAGCGTAGCGGATTACATAAGAAACAGCTAGAGTTAGCCATTTAAACAAAATCACTGTCGACCCGTGTAATCGGTCTCAGCTTCAGCGACATCACGCGGCCTATAGGAGGTAACTTTTTAAGGTATTTTCGTCCTTGGCCAGCAAGCTCGTTTGCAAAGGAACGCTACCTATACCTCAGTAAAACACACTAAATTGTAGATGGCATTCGTCAACTACATGTATGCGCGAAGATATTGACCGAAAAATCTCACGTCAGTTCATTCATCGCGTGATGTCACTGAAGCTAAGCGAGTCCTAGAGTCCCTAGATACAGAGAATAGCGCCATCGTTGCCATTTAATATCTACTCTCCCGACAACCCCGTCAGACACAAATCACAAACTGAGGTAAAATTATAACAATTGGAGACATTATGTAAATTTTCAAGAATATTAACATTGGTTTGAAGTAGATTCATGGTTCTCAACATACAGAATACTACACACAGTTCCAATTTTCCTGACAACTGGATATAAAATGGCGGGATCGATGGAACAATGGAATGCGCTTCTCTCTATATCTAGGGACTCTAGTGAGTTCTATTAACTGCCGTTGTTTCGAACATACCCCTATCATGCCTCTATGTCCGGAGTTGCGTCTCTTTGGTTTGGTCAGAGGTGGCTTCCGTCAATTTATGCGTTTATTCGAAATTAGTAATATAGATAGTATATCTTCATGCAATTCAAACTGTTTTGAAATAATTTACGTAAATGTCCTCATTACCGTGTAATGAATGATCTAATATTTCTTGGCGTAGATATTGACAGTGAGCCAATAGTTTGCGAGTAACTATTTGCAGTAATTTACTTTCATTGAAGAATACAGCATCTTACGAGTGTGTAACGTAACGCTTATGTATAAAGACAGCTGAAAATCTGAATTTTAAACTGATCTGCAAAATCATTTCCGCTTCTTAATTAATGTGTAAAGATATTATACAAAAACAGCGTTTGCAACACTTTCATAGTGTTTTCCTTTCTTTCATTCATAATAATTATAAAACGAGCAATGTTAGAAGCTGCATAAGGATTGATTCTCATTCGTTCAAAAGAGTTGAACATTATGAACTGGTTGGATAATATTCTATTGATAAACACCGTAAGTGTAGCTCTACTATAAAAACAAATATTTTGTTGAATTATTTTTATTTGATAAAAACCAGGCGCGGCTCGTCATTAAAGGCTGTAAGGCGGAGCCTCTCCTAGAAAAATCGCCGTCCAAAAGAAAATTTAAAAATATGTTTTGCAAATGTATTTATTAATTAAAATTGGAATTCTGAGTTGTATTATGTTACATTATATCAAAATCTTTCTTTGTTCGGTTCGTTTAACGGCCGTCCGTAACGCATTTAAAGCTGTTGACAGGGAAGAGAGAAAGCGTTAGGCTCCCACTTTATTCTCCCATAAGGTCTGTACAAAACGAGGGGCGTGACAGCCTTCGGTGGAGCCTAGGGTCTGAAGAACGGCGGGCTCACCAGATAGCATTACTGTGCAGTTACACGAGTAGCATTGCACTTCAACTAGTTTTCCCAGTATACGGTAGGGGGCGCTATACTTGGGTTTTTTCTTTCTTGGCGCATGAGGTCTTCTCTTCTGGGGCCCGGAAAAATCGTTATGAAACAGAACTTACGAGTACTTGTGATTACTAGTACTAGTAACTTGTAACCTTTATGAAACAGGCCCCAGGATGGAATATCTCACGGTATTTCGCGTCGTTCTCAATCGTCCTGTTCAAACTTATTATTAATAGAAATACAATGCAGGGCAATGCAATGGCACTGTAATGTAATGCAATGCATTTGCAGCCTTCCCCATTTATAAAACCACGAGCCGCGACTGATAAAAAACATTATAATCTTCCTACACCAATTATTTTTTTTAAACATAGTAGGAATAAATATATTCATAAAACATTCGAGAAATGTTTCTAAAGAATTTCAAATACTATAAAAAAATTACGTTCGAAATATACTCTTAGTTTCCGGAGGAAAGAACCGATATTTTCAGGAAGACAAGTGTATAGCAAAATAAGTTCTGATAAAAGGAAGATCTTTGTAACTTGAACTTTCGAAACTCATGTCGTTATTTTTGCGGGAAAAATTATCACCAGCTATTTTGCGTCCGGAACGATAAAAAATCATGCAAAAAGATTACCAAAATAGCTGTTGGTAGAAGTAATTAGAAATCAGAAATGCATTAAAAGGTCTTATACAATAATCATGTAATTATTGTGAAACCGAAACGATATATTTGATTGTAATCCAAAGTGTGTTGTAAAAATACGAGAGTTCTGAACAAACACATACTAGGAGGTCCAAGTGACTATCGACCGGTGTTATGTGGGCACCCGAGTACACGGCTTTATGGCTCAATATTTTTGTTTGAAAACGACCTTAGATAAGCTATCTGTAAAAGATTTACTGTAGATGACGCTAATCCCTGGCAAAGGCCCGCTGCGACAGGCTCCGCGGCGGGGTGCAGCCGCTGCCTGACAGCCCGCAGTCCATAACTCAGCGCTGGGCGTCGCGGGGGTGGAGGGGGAGGGGGGAGTTGACCTGTTGCGCGGAGGGGCCGGCGCGGGGAGCGGGGAGGGGCGGCGGACGACGCGCCTCGTTAGCCAACAGCGGGGGCGGTCGCGGCCACGGCCGCAGGGGGAAGCGGAGGCGGACGGGCTGAAGCGGAGGGATGGATGCGGCGGCGAAGACTAGGGGTGGATCTGGGAGTGTGAGCAGTGGCGGATGCAGAAGTCGGGCGGGCGAGGGGGCGGGCGAGGGGGCGGGCGAGGGGGGCGGGCGAGGGGGGCGGGCGAGGGGGCGGGCGAGGGGGCGGGGCGAGGGGGCGGGCGAGGGGGCGGGCGAGGGGGCGGGCCGAGGGGGCGGGCGAGGGGGCGGGCGAGGGGGCGGGCGAGGGGGCGGGCGAGGGGGCGGGCGAGGGGGCGGGCGAGGGGGCGGGCGAGGGGGCGGGCGAGGGGGCGGGCGAGGGGGCGGGCGAGGGGCGGGCGAGGGGCGGGCGAGGGGGTGGGCAAGTGGGCGGGGGGCGGGGGCGGGCGCGGGGGCGGGCGCGGGGGCGGGCGCGGCCACGAGAGCAAGCACGGCACGTGGAGTTTTGGCTGACAGCCCCGGCGATAGTGAAAGTGGTGGCCGTAGGGGAGAGCAGAATAGAAGGCGGGAGCGTCCGTGGAGGCGTGAATGAATGGCGAAGCGAAGTTTGGATTCGCGGTCAGGACCGAGCTTAGCGGCGGAGGCAGGCGAGGGATGCAGTACGGTGGGGGGCGCGGGGCTGTTTGAGGGAGGGGAGGCGGCTATAAGGGCTGCCGAAGGAGAGATGGCTCAGCTGCGGGGCCAAAGGAGCGCGAGAGGCAGAGGACGGTCGGCGTGGACGGGGTGGTGGGCAGCAGGGGTGCCAAGGGGCGCGCGGAGGGGGTGGCGAGGCGGCAGGGGAACGGGCGAGCGTGACGTGATGGAGCCAACGCCTGGCTCCTCAGTGGAGAATAAAGCTGCTGGAGACACGGCCGCCCGACAAATGAAGGGTCCTTCTGAAGAAGTGCAGAATTTCTTCAACATTAGCGTAGTATCAAGAAAACAGGATAATTGATTATGTTATGTGCTAGTTTATTCTTTGTTATTTTTAGTGTATATCAACCGTTCATTCAGCCAAAAGTCTTTACGCATTCTTGTTAAAGTAAAAGAACAAAAATGATTTTAAATAAATATTTTAGGTGCAGGTTACCGGTCCACTCAGGTGCTGCTTGTAGGTATATACCCGTAACTTTATCGTTCTTTCTTTCTTTCCTTCCTTTCTTTCTCTTGCTTTGCTAGCGTTTCTTTCTTTCACAACAGTATTCAACAAAATAAATGCAAATGAGATTCACATAACAAATACTGAAATCTTCCTTTTATTACTTTCATTCATTAAATCAGGATCAACTTTCGATTCCCAAACAACAAAAAGAAAGGAAAAATGCATTTCTATTACGTATAAAAGTATGTAGTAAATTTAAGTAATTACTAAAGGATAGCTGCTTCCTGGACTATTTTCTAAAGCAGTAAAAGCAGTAAATATATTATTATTATTATTATTATTATTATTATTATTATTGCTATTAAAATATCTAACAGTGAATACGGCAATTCCAAAAACATTGTAAATAGAATGACGAGGTAAGCTATATTCAATGTTTTAATAATAAGTTATTCAGCCCATATTAAATGATATAAAAAAACTTAATGTGTAGTGTAGCAAATATTTTTATTATTAATTCAATTATGAATTATTTTTTCATACATGCAGTTATCAAATTCCCAAATACAATGACAAAAAAATGAACTAAAATATTGGTTCATTGATTTTCTTTTGATGTTTTAGATCTCTTTCGTCTTACCACTATCATCTTGAATGATTTCGATTCCCTATTCCCAATGTGAAAAAGTGAAGGCGGAGAATCTTGATCCTGAAATAGGTGTATTTAAAACTTATCGTCATCAGAGAAAAGTGGCCCTACTTTACTCATTTCGAAAACTCTGTCAGAAGTGAATGCTAATGAAACATCAAGTGATGGAATCTTAAATGGAAACTCGTAACCGCCATACCAACGGAACCAACGGAAAAACCAACAATCACAATATTTTTATTGAGTGAGAAGAGCAAAGATTTAAGGTCTAATTGTTATAATCCAGACTTTTTGTCTAACGAAACAAACCATGAATATGTTGAAAATAATTGAAGTGTTCTGGTACCGGGATGCAAGTGCGAAATAGAACTGTCGAAATCAGGGCACCTCATTAAGTTCATCCTCATTCTGCCACTGGCAGACAGGGCGTCAGCTTCCGGTTGTCTACAGACCATTAACAGAAGGCGCAAAGAGCACAAAATTGCGAACTGTTTCAAATAGTTGCAGTACGGGTTCTGTCAGCTGTGCTTACAGAACCTATAAAAAATTGTCCCTGTAAAATATTATTTTAGAATGAAAGAATATTCAAACATTGCTTTTTGCACAGAAGAAACTAAATCACCGAAAAAATTGGTGACTCCAACCATAGCCTGCTAGTAGTGCCTAACAGCCGCGGCACTTCGCCGATCCTTATGAAGCGAGCGAACGGACGAAGTTTCACATTGTGGCCGCTGGAGCGCTGGTCGCCGACCATTCGCGAGACCTTCGGGCCGTTTTAATGCATAGGGAAATGCCCGCATTTCGGACCGATTTTGGTCACATACTTGTGATATGAGGCATTATAAACTCGTGTTGGTGGTAATATTAAACAATACTGAAATTATATTTCACTGTGCAGTTTGCATAAAAAGAAATTGTGCAGTGAATGCTTCAAATTAACCCTCAAATACATAGCATGCGTGCAATCTACTTGGTTAATGAGACAGTTGTGATTCTTCTTGACATATAAAATACAATATTTATTCTTAATTATTTCTGATATTTACTTGTATATTTAGGTATTTATAGAAAACTATAATGCACACAATGTCTTTAAGGTTTTTAAAGACAATGGATGAAAACAAAAAAATAGAAAAACTATTATTTTATCAGTTTTATACTATCTGTTTTAATATTTTCAAACTGTATTATTCTTTAATCTATATTACACGCTCAAAAAAGTAAAAATTCAAAATAGAAGTATTCGGGAAAAAATAATCGCTAAATAACTGGAAGAAACCTAGTTTCTAAAATGGACGGGCGCTGTTATAAATAAATGCTGACGCTATTGTAAATAATACTCAGGAAAGTTCACTAAAAACCGTACTCCAAATCACTATTGCCCTGGTAAAAACGTTCTCACCTAGAGAGTCATAAAATTACTTTCGACTAGCGAAATTCATGTTGGCGCTCTCATGGAGGTACAAGAAAAACTAGAGATTTTCAATAAGAGCAAACAATGCAGACATTATTTCTAATTCTTTGCGAAGTCCGGCTTCCAAATTCCACAACAATGATAGAACAATAAATCAAACATCAGAAATAAAAATCAACAAACAGACATCTCGTGATATATCCAATGACGTTTGTGAGAAAATGTCACTTTTTGATTGACAAGTGTTACAATACGAGAAATATCCAAAGCTGTCTCAAACGATCATTCCCAGTACATGGAGCCAGTATGTTTTTATTGAACTAAACAAAAACTGTTTGTGCTATTTGTGAGTGTTTTTTCAAGATTTGTATCGAATTTTGAGAATATACTGAATTGTTAGGTTGCCGAAGTAAGGGTTACATATTTTATTAACGTTCAGAACATCAAGAATGTATGTGAATATTTATTTACAATGTGAAGATAATTAACATGGGTGGTTATTAAATAACAAATCATTCTTATCTTTAAATAATCCTGAAGGTTATATGTGGTAGAGCAATTTATTGTGAAAGCTGTACCACAACTTCCAAGGTTTGTTGTGAAAAGAAACCTCAAAAAATATATTAAGCCAGCTTTGCAAAGAAACAGTTTCCTTGCATGGGACGAGAGCGCAGATTTAATAACGATCACTGACATAATTTGTGAACATTTTTTTATCAGAGGTCGTGAAGAACATTGCTGCTGTTACTAAAGAAGTAATGGAGATGCCTAAAATACTTGAAAGCCTGTAAATCGAAAAGTTCTGTGTTTGTATTGCGTATCTCCGTATATTTGCATGCAGCAGCAGATCGAGGAATGGTCGGCGAGCAGCTTGCCAGCGGTCAGTAGCGGAACTTTTATCTATAACAAGGAGGTGGGTAAAGCGCCGAGGCTTTTAAAGCATATTAGCGGGCTATGCTCCAACGTACAAATAATGTTCACCCTATTGTGAAAAGTAGACAGGAAAATGGTGATAACCGAATATCGTGTATCCGAATGTACTTTAAAAACGTTTGCATTGTATGTTTGGTTTCACACCTATTTTCTTTTCAATACAGCATCCAGTGTATGTATTTTGTGTATTTCCATCCATTTGATGTATTTAGTGTATTTTATTTTTCATGTAATTCTCTTTAAATCAGACATTACTTTAATATATCCACAATATTTTATTCTTCGTATTTTTCATTCTGCAAATTTTAAAAAAATATTTACAAAAAACTGAATTTAAAATAGGTCTTATCTTTAATGATGATTGAGAGGTTAGAACGCCAATGTTCAAGGTTTTTGGATAAATTTTCTTACGTTAGCTTTCTAATGTCCGTACGTTTCCTATTTCATGTGCTCGTATTCACTCTTAATCCGTAATATCACACACGTACCTCAACAAATATTCGGCCGCAGAAAATTCTTTAGACTTTCTACTGTAGTTTTGTAGGATGATTTTGTTAATATTATTATGTTTACTGTACTTTGTATCGTACTTTGCGAGTTGAAATCTTTTATAAAATTTTCATTTATTGGGCGAGCTTTCTTTCATAGTTTAATGTAAGATTCCTTCTGGGAAAGAAACAAAAGAGGTCCTGAGGCCTGAGAACCGAGTCCAAATGTAATTACAGTTATTATTCTTGAAGTCGTGCCTGGGTGTCTAATTTCACGGCCGTCTGAACTGCTTCTGCAACTGGGGTGGTGATACTGTCATGTGTTGGTAAATTGGGGATTGTAGAACGCCATTGTAAGATAAATATTTTGGGCAACAACAGACACTAAAGCTATTTTAATAAAAGTATATATTACTCGAAAGGGACTGAAAAAAATATTGAATTTTATTTGCATTTGAGTATTTTATCCTACTTCGAAGACATCACAATCATTTGGCCTTTACCATTCCGATGACACATAAATGCAGCACTAAAGGCGAATAAACATTTAAAAAAGAAATAAACGAAACATTTTTGGGAACTGAAAGCCTTAGGAAAACTCTCCAAGCCAACGGCATTAGCTTAAGAGTCGAGATTTTTAAACGGTACTATAATAAGAAACAAAATGTAGATAGGACAGAGACATTTTCTTAGCACAAAAATGATTCTGTCAATGAAATGTTTGGAATCGACTCTGGCAAGATTGGCGGCAATAAAAAAACGACAGTAAATAAGTCGGAAGAAAAATTTGCAATAAAATGTACATTTAATAAATATACACTTAATGAAGTGACACATCAAGCAGTAATTAACGAGAAATTACCTTTATTTGCAATTCAATTATATTCATATATAAAATATTTAATTAATTGTCGAACTGGAACGGTAGATGAATGAAAATATCGAATAGGCTCAATACCACGTTACCAATACGTTAGTTTGCGCTCAGGTTCAGAAGCAAAAACTAGGATTTGGAGGAAAAGAAACTGCGGATGAGCATAATGAACAAGAAACAAGCTCATGAACTTTCAGTACACAGATTCGTACGTTTACTCTCGAATTATAGACGTTGTGACATCAGTGTTTGGGTAGTACCGGATCAAGACGAAGGGAACTTCCCTGAGTATTCTTAGAAAAGGTTCCATGGAGACATGATTGTTTGTGGGAGATCGTACGCTTAGGTGGTAAATATCTGAGTGAAGTATCATTACTTAATTACTGACCAGACGATGTGGCTCAGTGACAGCAACAGTTACCGCTGTTGCGTCTCTCACCGGGAGGTCTTAAACTTCCTGACGAGGGTGGTGGCGGATTTTCGAGCTGACAACGGTGAAGAATTTTGGAGTAGCTGAGTCAAACTCAGACGCTATCTGGAGGAGAGATCTATCTGCTGGTGCTCTGTTCGGTATTTTTCCTGGTTGCTCTAGTCAAAACCGGACGAATACCAGAGCAGTACCACAACAAACGGCCCATGGACCACGAGCGACATTCCTTCTTTTTTCTTGTCCTATCCTCTTCGCTTTCACATTTACAAGCGCCACACTTCTGCAGTATACACCAGACTACTACGTGTCTACAGATGTGCGCATGTACCGGACAGAGCGGCGGCCCGTTGGGAGGGAAGGGAAAAAGCCCCTGAAACCCACTGCGGTCAGCGCCGGATCTCTTGTTCCAGTGGGACAGCATGCACAGTCACCTTCACGCTCCAGCATGCAGAACACTTAGGGGACTATGGCAAAAATAGTCGAAGATACCGAAAACACGAAAGATTCACTGACACACTCAATCACTCGCGCAATAACGGTAATGTTTCTTATTGAACACGTACCACATACGCGCATGACGTAATTGAATAAATAGGTTGCAAAGATTGGCAACGGGGAACTTTTAACATGTATCTTCATGACCATTTATAATGAAACAAAAATAAATAATTGGAAATCAAATTCGAAAGATAATTCTGGTAGAGCTGGTCTCTATTATAAAATATTTTTAATATAAAAAACTGCATACGCATTTTACTGCAATGTTTTGAACGCAAACGGACTTGCAATAATATCCCCAAATTCCATAAAAACTGAGAAATTTTTCAGAGGTATACAATTTGAGTATAATCACCTTTTTTAAAGACAATCAAGGTATTTGCTCGCACAGAAATGCATTAGTACGTGAATATCCAAGGGAAAAATGAATGGTTCGCAAAAAGTGGACGTTAAAAGTACAAAATAAGGTAAAAAAAGAACTTAAGCTTCGTTTTCTGAAATATCTGAAGATACTTCTTATCCTCTCTTCCAACATTCAGCTAAGATTGATATATTTAATTAAACGAAGAAGCAGATGGAGAAGCTATACAATAAACAAATTAAGGGTTCACAAAAAGTCAACGTTAAAAGTATAAAAAATGTAAAAAAACTTAATCTTCGTTCACTTGTGAAATATCTAAAGATACTCATTGTTCTCTCTTCCAACATTTAGCTGATGGATATATTTAATTAAACGACGTCAAAAGGAGGAGCTATACAATTAATCCGGTATATTTTTACTTTCTCACACAAATGTAAGAAGAGAAAGTATTGTAATCGTGCGCTGGAAAACGGCGAAATTTCGACAGAAAAACTTACAGTTGGGTCCTAGTAACACAAAAAGGGGATAATTCCTGTTCCTTTATTTTCCGTTCCCGTATTTTCAAAAATTGCAAAACGTTAACGTTTCAAAACTACACAATTGAAGACAGCGATTTTTGTGTTAAACTACATCTGTTCTAAGAAAATCTGCTCTTTAAGAAAGGTTATGTACATTGTTGTAAAAAAATTAATTTAGACAATTAGTTCCACATGTTTAAGCGTTGGCTCGACTTCGAAACTCACAGTTTCCTTAGCGTACAGTTAAGGTGCAAGGCGAGTTAACTTGGACGACCTGAGTTCGAGTCTCGGCGCAAAAAATCTTTACTGGTGAAAAACACTTTTGCAAGTTTATGTAGTAGTATAATATAGCTGAGCATTTATGATAATGCAAGAATGTATGTGCTGTTGAAGCACCACTAGTTAAAAATTTTATTCACACACAACTTTCGCAAATAAACCCGGAATTAAATTATCATTCCTTCCCCTTAAATTGCACTACATTCCGAAGGTACCTCGGTGATTTAATGATGGCCTGATAATGAAAATGTGTAATATCACTCAGCGCCAGCGGAAAACTAGTTCTGGTTGCCATCGTCAGGTCTCTATGGAACCAGCGTGGCACAGCTCTCCACAGCAATGAAAGACAGGCTAAGGTGGCTCAAGGCTTCAATTGATTTCACTGCAGTGCCTCTGACTGGGAGGCCCTAAGATTCGAGTCCCGTCGGCGGCAGACCTTTCGACACTAGCTCCACAACTAGGTGTAACTCTGCCGCTTTTCGGAGGAGAATTCTAGCAGCCGGCTCTTCTGTTCGGTAGTTTCCCGTGGTTTCTTCGGTCAACACCAGGTGAATGTAAACTAACAAACGAGCAACGGGCCGCATGCGATCTTTCCTTCCTATTTCTTGTCCTTTCCTCGGCCCTTACTTACACACTCTCATGCACTTCACTACCACACATGTCGGGAGACCGATTGAGAGCTTAGATTCTTGTCCCTGTTTGGGCGGTGCCCCGCTGGTTGGAAATACCAGGTTGGGGCAAACCCTAGAAGTAGACGATGTATGTCGGCACCGGTCCTTGTCATCCAACTGGGAAAAAAAACACAGCCTCCGCCCGCGATAAAAACATGTCTTACACCTGTGGAACTAATAATCTTACCCCGCGTCAACTGCTTCCGCGTCAACTTAATTACACCCCTGTCAACTGCTAAGGTCATCATTCAATCAATACAATCGTGAAAGGTTGTAATCAATCATTCAATATAATCGTCTAAGATAATCAATCATTCAATATAATCATATACGTTTGTAACCAACCGTTTAATATAATAGCAGAAGGTTGTAATCAATCAATCAATATAGCAATCTCAAAATCAGGCCCAACAGCAGTCGTTTGAGCAGTCCCAATAGTGTTTCGTGCCACCATTGCACCGACACAGCACTCACAGACACCAGGCCGCAGAAGTGTGCCATGATGGATCGCCATGGCATTCTATACGAATGTACAGTTGCATAACTAATGCCCTCAGAGTCACTTCGCCTAAGAAACAAACTGATGCACAACCATGGCGGTTACGACTCTACGAGGTTCTTTCTGGTAACGCCGTCTGGACCCCGCAACCCGCAAGGCTTTCCAGCAGGCTTCCAGGCGCTCGCGAGGCATTTCGGACTTTGTCAATTGTGGCGTCGTGGTAACGTTTCCAAGCGGGCGGCATGCCTGAGCCGGAAGCTGTAGTGAAAGGGCGCACCTGAGCTAAAAATAAAGGGGTGACCGTCAGAATGTGACTGCTCCAGGAAACATCCCACGCAAACAAAGTGTTGAGAAAGGTGAGTGGCGAGTCTGGGACGATTGTGCAAGACCTCTGGAATTGGCTAGCTATCGAGCCTGGGGACGCCGGGTGGGGGAGACGGGGGTGTATATAAGGCGGGCGCTTTCTGCGCTCGCGGAGATTTAGAGAAATTTGTAGAGCTAGTTGTTAGCCGAAAGGCTGGGTGGGATCTCCAGTGCACTTAAGCACGTGGTTTCCGGGGCGGAGACCGGTTTTGGCGCCAGGCCATGTTCGTACATTGGTTACTGGGGACTTACTGTCCGATAACATCACATCACGCGTTGCTACCTGCTTCCGAGCAGTGAATTAGACTGTAGGACCTACGGATGGACTCAGGGTTTTCGCGGCTAAGGGTATGAAAAAGGTTGCCGGGGTTTAATCAGTATTTGTAAATTTCTTTAATTGTTAATTAATTTCTTTGTAAATAAATGTAAATATTGTTATCTTCAATGCAGTGTCTGTGTCATTTTCTTCACACAATGTACAAGGAACAGTCACTTTCGAAATAGGAACTAATCAACCCTCACTCTCCCGCCTAAGAAATGGACTCCCAATCCATATTTTTCTTCAATATCTCTCCGACATTAGGTAAGGTAAGAATATTTCTTGCATTTACCTGTCTCACTCATCATAATTCCTTCTACACCCTGTCATCGCTCTCGGAAAAAGTTTCCTCGCATTAACCTTGGTTGAAGGTATAATACATGGAATCACTATCGGGGAGGTGACAAGAAGTTACCCCCTTCATACTTCGCTGTGTTGCTCGGTCAATCCACGGAAGAGCCTCACGGCTGAACGTTGTACTGACTGTCAATGTAAAATAAAATTTAATAAAAGATTTTTATTAGTGAAAATTGCTTCATACTGTATCCCAAATTGAAACGGCCAGACAGTGTACTGTTCATTATAGGCCCGGATTGACAACCCATACATGCTACACAGTTGCATATATGTGTGTGAGTGGGAGGAGATTCTTTGGGTACCAAGTTAAACCTTCAAAAATGTAATGGAAGGTTGGAAAGGATCTTATTTTGTAGAAAACTGCGGAGAATATACGAAGTATAGAGAAAGTTATGTAATACTGCGCAAAATCGATTTCAACGAAAATACACGTTTTGGGGTTTCACCACCGAAACGTTTTTGTTCTTTTTCAAAGCGTCCGTCAGCGTCCATCAGCGCCCGTCAGCGTCCGTCAGCGCAGGGTCAGCGACCGTCAGCGCCCATCTGACTAAACTGTGACCAAGATTTTTTTTCCAAAATGAATGCTACCTCAACGATCTGGCCCGACTGGAAGCTCTGCAATTTTGAATAATAAAATGCTTTAATTTTTGGGGGTACTTTACATGAAGCCCCTGGGAATTTTCTTACAAATAGCTCCAAATCTTGTATATATTAATTTTACATTTACAAAGTTTATATTTTTAAATGAAAAGTTTAAATTTTTAAATGAAAAGTTTAAATTTTTAAATGAAAAGTTTAAATTTTTATATGTAAAGTTTAAATTTTTATATGTAAAGTTTATATTTTTATATGTAAAGTTATATGTAAAGTTTATATTTTTATATGTAAAGTTTATATTTTTATATGTAAAGTTTATATTTTTATATGTAAAGTTTATATTTTTATATGTAAAGTTTATATTTTTATATGTAAAGTTTATATTTTTATATGTAAAGTTTATATTTTTATATGTAAAGTTTATATTTTTATATGTAAAGTTTATTTTTTTATATGTAAAGTTTATTTTTTTATATGTAAAGTTTATATTTTTATATGTAAAGTTTATATTTTTAAATGTAAAGTTTATATTTTTATATGTAAAGATTATATTTTTATATGTAAAGGTTATATTTTTATATGTAAAGGTTATATTTTTATATGTAAAGGTTATATTTTTATATGTAAAGGTTATATTTTTATATGTAAAGGTTATATTTTTATATGTAAAGGTTATATTTTTATATGTAAAGGTTATGTTTTTATATGTAAAGGTTATATTTTTATATGTAAAGATTATATTTTTATATATCAAGTTTATTAAGTTAAAGTTCAGATTTTGGTATATATTTTTATATATAAAAAAGGTGTCAGGACGAGCAGAAAGTTCAGAGCGGAAGAGAGTAATCCGAGCGGTAGTCAGATGTAGAGGAGGATCCAGCAGCCGGGGTGTGCGGGGGCAGGGGGGTGGGGGAGCGCTGCGCGCGCAGCCAGGGGCCGAGCGGCGGCGGCGGCGAGCGCGCGCGCGCGGTGCGAGGCGCGCGTCCGCGCCGGCGTCGCCGTGGGCGCCCGCGGCGGCGGCCGCTCGTGGCGTAGCCCGCCCGCGTCTCCCGCAGCGACCTCACACGGCGGGCGGCAGCGGCGCGAGCGCCACCACCACCTCCTCCTCCAGCAGCGCAGCCCAGCGCGCGGCCCCCGCGCGGCCCGGCCCGGCCCGGCCCGCCCCGCCCCGGCGCAGCACAGCCGCTCGGCCCCGCGCACACGCCCACGCAGGGGACGGCGCAGGCGGCGGCGGCGACGCGCCCGCCCACGCCGCCATGGACTGAGCGACCGCCCGCCGCGAACAGGCCAGCGCCCGGGGTGAGTACGACGCGGCGTCCCGCAGGGACCGAGCCCCGGACCCCTCGATGCTCCGCGCTCGCGCCGACTATTCCGGCGGTGTCGCTGAGATGCAACTTGCGACTCTGGCGAAACGAAAAAGAATAGGTTAGGTTTTCGGACGCTACCTGTCAAAGCGATGCGTGCGCCCCTGGCGGGCTTTCTTTACATTCGGGGAATACTTCGGGGAGCCGCGAACGGACCAGCGCCCGGGACGAGTACGCCTGCGACACGGCGTCCCGCAGGGCTCGATTCCCGGACCCCTCGACGCCCCGCGCTCTCGGTTCGCACCGGCGGCACTCCGATTATTGTGGAGTGTCGCTGAGATGGAACTTGCAACTCTGGCAACGAAAGAGAATAGGTTAGGATTTCGGACGCTACCTGTCGAAGCGATAGGTGCGCTCCTAGCGGGATTTCTTTACATTCGGGGAATACTTTGGAGGGAGCATGGGAAGTCGGGAAGTCTGTTTTAGTTGCACATGCAGCACGTGTCCACATCGTGGGGACGTTGGTGATTGGCTCACGGGAAAGGTAGCTCTTCGGCTTTTGGGGTCGATGGATATCGCCAGAATCATACTCCTATTGTATGCAATATTCACATAGGTATTGGAAATGGAAATGCATTTCCTCAGTCACATTACTTTTCTCAGTATTGCGACAAATGTGATCACATATGCGATGATATATTTTTCTTCTCTTTTTTCCTCCTTTATTTGACGACTTATTCTTTAATTTTTGATTTTAATTTATTCTAATATGAAATCAATCATTGTTTCCACTGTTAGTCTATTCTTAATCAGATCGTGCTATTTTCATTGATGCAGATTTGACATAACTTTATACGATATACTACATCTTCCTGATATAAATAATACCAGTATCCAAGGGAAATCCAAAGCAAGTACATTTGTACTGGAGGCATTAAAATGCGAATTCATAAATTTTTTCATCATCAACATCATCTTATCAAAAAAAATCGAACTTTCCTGTACTATCGTAGATAAATCATTGCGCAGAGTTCCCTACCATATAACAATGATTGGGAGGTTCCTTGATCACCCTTACGAAACAAATACATTTTTTTGTTTGATATTCGCCATTTGAAACAAAAATTAAACAACAACAAAATGTCAGATCATTCCTTTGCAGAGATTCCCTTGCCTGCTTAACAATCGCTCCCGGGGGGGGGGGCGCATCTGGATCCCGATTACAAATCAAACGGAATTTGGGTGGTCTTCTGTACCATAATAAGAAAAATAGTGAGCTGAAAAAATCGTCACACATTGCATATCTCATTTTTACAAATATCCTCTGACTTCTAATTTCTAACTTACGAGTGCGAAAATTATCCCAAAGCATAATTTTTACTTTTTAATGCATGTTTCCTCGAATATACGATGGATCATAGATACAGTATTGAATACCAACTTATGTCGAGGGCACTGGGACTAAAAGATTCGCCGTCGATCAAATCATTACTCCGCGCCACATCACATGTCCTCATGTATCCTCTGGGCGCGGACCTCCCTGCGCCGAGGCTCTTTGAACGGGGCCGCAGGCAGTCTGCTAGGGTGAGGGCGAAGGCGAGGGCGAGGAGGAAGGCGAGGAGGAAGGCCCGGGCGCTGGCGCTGACGCGAGCGAAGGCGAGGGCGAGAGCGAGGGCGAGAGCGAGAGCGAAGGCGAGGGCGAGAGCGAGGGCGAGAACGAGGGCGAGAACGAGGGCGAGAGCGAGGACGAGAGCGAGGGCAAAACCGTGAGCGAGAACGAGGGTGAGGGCGAGAACGAGAAGGAGAACGAGAACGAGAACGAGGGCGAGGGCGATGTCTAGGGCGCGGGAGTTGACGAGGGCACGGGCGCGAGCGTGGGCGCGGGCGACAGCGTTGGCGAGAGCGCGGGCGAGAGCGCGGGCGAGAGCGCGGGCGAGAGCGCGGGCGAGGGCGCGGGCGAGAGCGCGGGCGAGAGCGCGGGCGAGAGGGCGAGCGAGAGCGCGGGCGAGAGTGCGGGCGAGAGCGCGGGCGAGAGCGCGGGCGAGAGCGCGGGCGAGAGCGCGGGCGAGAGGGCGAGCGAGAGCGCGGGCGAGAGTGCGGGCGAGAGCGCGGGCGAGAGCGCGGGCGAGAGCGCGGGCGAGAGCGCGGGCGAGAGCGCGGGCGAAGGCGAGGGGCTGAAGGCTCGGGCTGAGGGCGCGGGCGCGCGGAGCCGAGCCGACGGCGGCGACGCGGCGCAGCGTCCGCGCGAACGACGCCTTGCGTCGCGGCGCACGTGCCCCGGCGGGCGGCCGCAGCGCGCCGCCGCCGCCAATGATTTATAGACTGCCTCGTTGGCTCCCCGCGCCGCGCGGCGCTTGGGAAACACCCGTTCCTGTCACATCACTCATCTCGAGGGCGTCGCCTCGCCCGCGCCCGCCCGCCTGCGTGCCTGCCGATCGCCGGCAAGTGGGTGGCTGAGTGCTCGCGAATACTTGGGAAGTAGACCGATCAAACTCCTTGTAACGCGACATAATGGTCTCCGATGATAGCCATCAGGCTGGTAACACTGCTACATAGTTGCGATCTTTAATGTTACTCATAGTTTTCGTATTATTCGATCACTCGCCTAACATCGCACTTAAGGTTATTGAATAGTATAGTTATAAGATTGTATTAACGAGCACATGTTCACAAGATTATCCTTCAATTTTCAAACAGGGCTGCTAAATGTGATTAGCGCACTCATCAGAATGGTTTCCTATGCAATGGTTAAAAGGGTCAATTTATATTCCCTAAATTACTCTTATGCTGAAAATGTTTAGTTCGCTCCTTCGATCATGAAAATCTATTAATTGGTTCAAAAGATATATGGGCAGGAAGACTCACAAGATTTACGATGAAAAACAAAACTCTCCTTCTCCCCAAAGGAAAACCTCGTTAGTCGACGGTAGGTCGGCGCCGGATCTCGCTATTTAGCAGGGAATGATCACCGCCACCACTCGATTAAAAACCACGCACTAGACTTACGGGACTAATGACATCTGTAGTTTACGCGCCCGGAATTACAATCTTTCAATCAATCAATCAATCCTTCCCCAAAGATGTGAAATGTTAAAAAAACTCACTGATTGAGGTTTTAGCTGTTTTACACAGTACTATTTAGAAATGACTCAAGATATCTATTTTGCTTCAGACTTAAAACATCAAATTATATGTCAAAATAATTACTGACTCGTAAAAACTTTGCGAACAAATAGAAGAAGAAACTGTTGTTCTTCTTCTGTTCACACATAGGCGACTACACACAATGCACTGTGAGAAAAATATTTTTAATATATTCTACTTTTAATAAATTAAATAAAAGAGTCTTAAAAATATAATTTCAAAAACTGCAAATTCGATGCAGAGTAATGTTCCTTTTCGACTACCCAGCATTTTTTACTCAAGCATTTTTACTCAAACATTTCTTTTCCAGAATGAGCACCATCTACAATAGCCTCGCAAGCAGAGGAAAGAAAACATTCCCACAAGTAATGTAGTACACATTGCCTCCCAGGTAGAGTGACGTTTGCCAAACGCAGTTTGAGATTTTCCTTGCAATAGGGCAACTTCTGATTCTCCTGCTATATCATGATTTGTTAATTACAATAAGGGGCACAACACTTTATTTTTAACTTCATCCATATTTTCTCTAATCTCAACCTTGACGGATGAAGCACATAGCTACAGAGAGAACCCGGTCGATGATATTCCTTCTGAAGTGAAAAAGAATTTCCTCGAAATGTTTTACAATCAGGGAATTCCGTTTTCTGGCAGTTGCAAATGGCAATTATTAAGTGAATTTATTTCACAATTATCACATAAAAATATCGTAATCAATTATATCAATGTTTTTCACAATCCGTTATTGTTAACTTTTCAAAAATTTATAATCGTTTTCGACGTAATGTTACGCAAAAGGCGAGTGCGAGTCTTAAATGTTCGTATATCAAAGTGAGATCACTTGTCGAGCTCCTTCCGAAGGAAAATTCTTGCAAATGCTCTGCAGTGAAACATTATGAGATAAGGAATCTGCGTCAGCTGCGCAGCACAGCCTTAAAAATATTTATGTAATTTTTCATTATTAGGACACGGCAATAAGAGTTTTACTGTCGAAAATTCGCAGTTTTCCGGCGCATGATTACAATACTTTCTCTTCGTACGAAGTAAGGGCGAGAAAGTAAAAGGAGGGTTGGTTCATAGCGACAACGACTCAGAGCGTTCTCGTTTAAAACCAAGTGTTTTCCTGACCGATCCAATGAAATCCAAAGAACGAAGAGAAAAGTCTCAATGAAAAATAGTGGCGCACACAAACATTCCCACAAAACATTCTTGCATTATTTATAACTTTTACAATTTTCGAAAAAATCAGAGATTTTTCGGAAATGGGACTAGTGCCAAATTCTTTGCAGTCCTTTGATACATACTGACTATTCGTTCTGACTACACGTTTGATGAAGTAATTTCTAGGAACAAGATTTTTCAACTTCATGATATTTCGTTGCCAGTGTCAGGCAGTAAGTTTTTTCAGTCGCCTTTTTCCAGCCCACTATTACAATACTTTCTCTACTTACGAAGTAAGAGCGAGAAAGTAAAAGTGAGTGCGTGGCCGCTATGCTTCTTGTAAGCAAAACACAAAAGAAATAGGAAATATTTTTATGGTAAAATAACTTGCTTAAAGGGTAATAATTGTTAGTACCATTCCCTTCACGACACTTTCTCCAGCGCTCAGTTAAAGTGCTCGGCTTTATTAATAACATGAAACAGAATATTTAATACATCGAACACAAATGTTTCAAAAAGTACAATCTTTTTGCTACTACAAAAGAACAATTTACAAAAAATCACTCTTTACACTCCGTAGAATATCCATTAATTCTAGAAGAATCTTATTAAGTTCGGAACGATTTGCTGCACTATTAATTTCACTTGATACACATTTATTTTTGGCTGTTAGTTTCAGACTTACTTTAAAAAAATGCATATGGATTGTGAGTTTGCTGCAAGCGATGTCAATTATCTGCATCGACTAGTGGATACTTTTTGCTGCACATTGAACCAAGATGTGGTACTTTCGCGCATTGAATTTTTCTTCGTTTTTAATGGTGAAATCAGTAACTGTATTGTAATATACGATTTTCGGCACTTTTTGTTCACAAACAAATTGCGTTCGGATGAAAACGTACAAATCAAATATTACTCGTAAATGTTGCGCATTTATATGGTTATGTAGCACGGTTAGAGCACTGACTTTAATCGTCGGGGTTATTTAGTGCCTTTGTCATTTACGATGCTTCCGTCTCTTCGTTGTGACACACGTCACAAAAACCACAAAAAATCTTTCAAAACAGAGAAACATAAATATCTCGTGAATTTTTTCTGAAGTGAAAGGAAGTCACTGTTGTCAGAAGCTTACTTTTGACGAAAGTCAGTGACAATGATTGTTCTAATTCCTCGTCAAAGTTTGATGCTTATTCAACGTGCAGGCAAACCTCTGAAAATTTGGTAGTGTAACTATTCACTCTGCGTTTCGGAGCAAATGCAGGTCGTCAAATGTGAAGAAGCACCGATAACATCACTGCCAAATCTTCTCAATGACCCACCCCTCTGTGGTCTCCACATTGTTGCAGATGCTTCAACAGGTGGGAAAGAGAAAGGAGAATCCAGTGTGAGCTTTGGCGGACTTTACTGTATGTAACATTATGTAAGCCTGTCTGGTTGTGGTAATGTAAGCCTGTCTGGTTGTGTAAGAAGAAAAGGCAAAAATTAGTATTTTGCTGGTAGCGATGCTCAAAATCTTATTTCTGGTTTGTTTAAGAGAATTATTTCTCTAAGAGCTCATGTTTAGTGGATTGAGCAGTTGCGAAAAATAAACCTGTTGCTATTAAAACGTTTCTTTTTGTTTCTATTTCGAGAAAAAAAATTTGGTGCTATTTCGAGAAAATTTTGAAAATGTTGTGGGGGCTTCATGTAAGTCGCAAGGAATCTTCCCCATTGGCTTCCATGTGTGGCAACGCAGCGTTGCGCGTTAAGAGCAGTGAGAACGGGTTAAGCCACCTTGGTGCCACAGTGGCTTCACGGAACGCATTGAGACTCGCATAGTTGATTTCCTCACTGCCGCTTTTCCGCTGGAGCAAGAAATACCTTTTCATCTTCGCTACAAGTAAAGAAACGTATTTGAAATTGAGAAACTCCATATTCCGAAATTCCGAAAAAAATATCTTTGACCTAGGTGAATAAACTGATAAGTGGACATTTTGCTGAAATGAGATAATTATACTCCTGAATTCTTTGAAAGATTCTCTACATTTGTGAATAACCAGACATGTTTAATTCCATCTGGTTGATGAGTAATAGATATGTGTATTAATGAACATCACGTAAATTTCTTAAAATCAGAAACCCTAACAAGATAAGTCGAGTTGTCGGGTTATTCATGCTGTATCAATGATTTGAGATCACTGAGCAAAATCAAATACGTCGAGTTGTCTCGTTTTTCACGCTAGAAGATTAGTCGAAATAATCACAGGAGAGAAATATATTGGCCACAGTAGTAATAATGTTGGTAGTTTTAAAGATGCTTTTAAAACTTGCGGGGCCTCCAGGGAGGTCCAATTGATCATGTATCGGATTATCCATTTTCGGCTTAGTCGCTAGTGTTATCTAAAAATGGACGGATAGACACACATACGTCAAACATATTTTACTTTCTCGCTAGCCACTTCCGTGGTGGAGAGAAATTTATATAAAGCTGCGCCAGAAAACGACGATTTTCGGCAGAAAAACTCTTATTACAGGGCCCTGGTAACATGAAAGTTAATAAATCCAGATGATATATTTTAAAAAAAATATCATATCATATGGTGTAGCTAGAACCCATGTTTTGTGGGTCCTTGATACCGAAAAATCGATAGACGGCAAAACGTCTGTCCGTGAACAACGCTAGAAGCTATAGCGTTCAGTCGATTTTCTCAAAAATTTATTTTTCCCAATCGATCTGGCTGATGTCGCGGCACCTTGAATTTGAAACCAATATTTTGATTTTGAGGTGTACTTACATGACGACCCAGAGACTAACTGCTCTGTTACGTTATACTACTACATAAACATGCAAATGTGTTTTCGGTCAGTAATAATTTATTTCCGCTCCGAGACCGGAACTCAGATCGTCAGAATTAACTTGCCTACACGCCCATACCACCACGCCCCGGAAGCGCCGTATTGCAAGAACCTTCGTAAGACCAAGAAGTAATAATATTCGGAACCGCCAGGGATACCACGATGAAAGAAAACTTTCTTGGTGTCATTGTAGTGTTTTAATGTATTTAAATTTCATTTTTATAGATTCATTAGTTAACTTAAATAGGTTCATATAAATGCCCAGAAAGACAATTGATTTGACGTGACATACTTTTTAGAAATCAAATTGAAATGACATTGAGTTGAAAGAATCTTTAAAAGTTGCAAATTGTAAAAGCACAGACACTTTCAATTTATTTATCTATATACTGATTTATTTGTGTGTAGAAGTCCTTCAAATGATTTTCAATAATGTTTCTCGAATCTTCAATAGTTTTCTGCAAAAACGCATTCATCAAATTAAAATCGTTGCACGGGATTCGAATCCAAATCCTTTTCCCCCGGAATGTTGAATCCGTGCACGCCTTAACAACCTCGGCCATCCGAGTCAGATGCACATCTTACTTTCTCAACTATTTTACGTTATTGTTACATCAAAAATTAGGTCTATTTGATAAACAAAATGCTACCTAAACTGAACTAACAAAATCGGAGATTAAAATTCCGTTATCACGCATCTTCACAGCTGCTGGAGCAAGGAAGAGTAAGCTGCAGACTTCCTTTCACTTCCCAACTCTTCGCCATCTTAATTGAAGAATCGTATTCGTATTCGATTCGCAGGCACATCCACATCGCTCCAGAGTTTAAAGCGGCGTCCTCTTTGGCGTCTCCGCCGCACTTCAAAGCAACAGGTGATGGCCAACGGCTGCTGCCAAAGCAGCAGGGGCAAGAGTGTGTGTGTGAGAGAGAGACAGAGACTGGCAAAAAGAGAGACTGACAAAAAAGAGAGGGACTGACAGAAAGAGACAGACGGACAAACCCAGCATTAAAATGCATCAAAATTTGTCGAATAAATTTATGTGTTATAGCTTGAAAAGCAATATGTGTAATATTTTTGCGCTTTTAATGATAGGATTATCGAAAATATGAGTACAGATGTGTAGGATTTTTATTTACGAGGGTTGTACCAAAAGTTCCCATTGAGCTACAGCCTCGAGGGGAGGTGCTAGGCTAAATCCGACAACAGTGCCGTGCGCAGTGGTTCCCCCACTCTCGAGCTCGCCCATTCGCGATTCGCAACGTTGCTCAGTGTTCGTTTGGCAGCCGTCAGAGATGGAAGTGACGATCGCCGCTCCCGCCAAGTGCGAGGTTCGAGCAGTAATCTGGTTTCTCCACGCAAGGAAGTTACCGCACTCCAGAAGGAGCAATCCAGAATCGCCGGAGAGGACGACTGACGGAGAGAGTAGTGCTTCTTCACGACAACGCTCGAACCCACGTCGCTCGTCCAACACCAGAGCCTTTGAAGAAATTTGGGTGGACCGTTATGCCCCATCCCCCATACAAGCCGTACTTAGCCCCCAGCGATTATCACCCCGTTCCCAAGCTAAAGGAACACTTAGGTGGCAAACGCTTCAAGAGCGACGGTGAAGTCCGAGCAGAGGTCACACGCTTCCTCAAAGAATTGGCGGGAAGCTCTTCGACTTATGAATACAAAAGCTGCAGCACACACTTCAAAAGTGTGTCGAAAAAAATGGAGACTATGTTGAAAAACAGACAACAATATAAGCTTTCAACGATGTATAAATTAATAACAATAAATAATGTTTTCTATTTGTAAAAAATATGGGAACCTTACTTTTGGTACAAACCTCGTACATCCTCAGACTTTCGCTAGAAGTGAATTTTGGAATATTAATCCCAATAGAAATAACAAAAAATAAATATAATTGTTACAATCTCAGATATTGCATCAAACCTCTCAATTGAGAGAGGAAATGTAATAAAAGAGCGTATTTTAGTTGCAGCATCCATCAACTACAACACTGTAATCTCCGACACAAGCGACTGGCCTGAATTTCACGGGTTGGTTAACAGTTCATTATCCGGCCCACTTTACCTAACAGGTGTCGACAGAGAGGTGGAAAAGAGTAGCACCAGGTAACGAGCCTCCGATGCAACCATCGCTCCGCTTCTCGATAACGGCCCTTTTAGGGCGGACGCGCAATCGGTTGGGGTGGGTGGGCGGAGTGGGGGTGGAGTGTGGGCGAGGACGAAGCTAGCCGAGTCGCTGTTGGACTTGCCACGCAAAAATGTCAGGCTCAGTTATTTGAACCTTTGCCTATACCTTTGAAAAGCATTCCTCTTTTGTGGACGACACCAGTTGATCTTTACAACATTTATTTTGCAATACAGGCGACGTTATTTACGTTAATAATTCTAGGGTGAGGGATCAAAGATGAATAAAGTTTTTCTGAAGAAGCGAATACAAGTTTATAGCGACATTCCTTCGAAATAATTCTATGCCATGCTAACGTAACTCACTTTAGTAGGCTACTAGAGTCATTTTGAATCAGTATTGCCATGTAATGATGTTAATAAACATAATTATAATGATAATAAACTCTTATGTGGTTTTCCTGAAAAACTGTTTCTTGACTTATTCATCTTTACCTATCATCCTAGAAATATTGTAAGAAATAATATCTAGAGAGAAGATGAAATAAGGTAGAGTATTTTTGAATGGAGAATCATCTATATTACGTAATATTATTCATCTTTTCGACAAATGTTTTAACATAAAATTGATAAAAAATATTACTCAGCTAATTACAATCGTTTCGTTGTATTTATATTTCATAACTACTAATGCACAATTTTTTTTAAATTAAATTTATTTCTGCTTAACAAGGAGGTGTACTTGCATTTTCGATTGACTATAACAACCAATGGAAACAATGGCTTCAACAACTAGTCATTTAGTTCTTTAGTTGTTCAAAAGCCACTACTCTTTTATATTTCCTAGGATCTGTGACAATACTGTGCATCAAAAACAAACCAGAAAGTGATTCATTTTCGATTTTTGTCCAAAATATTCTCACGTATTAAAGATTATGATTACTTCGCAAGATGAGAAAGCATAGTTATCGTGCGCCGGAAATAGACGATTTTTCCACAGAAAATGTTTTATTGACGGGTTCTGGAAAAGACGAAGTGGGTAAATCTTGTTTAGACATCTAGTAAATTACTTCCTCTAACATGTTGTGCATTCAGAATCCATGTTATGTGGGGACTTAATACCCAAAAATCGATTAACAGCAAAATGTCTATCTACCCTCATATTTTCTGGCTCATTTGAACGAATGTTTTTTGGGGGCTGGGTAGGGGAATTTTACACAAAGCCTCAACATTTTCAAACTTTTCTCAAAATTTTTTTCATTCAACTTTGTCCTATGCAGCGTAAAGAACTTGGAAAAACTTTCGCGGGTGTGCTTTTCGTTAAAATCGCCAATTTTTTAAAAAAAATTTCTCAAGTTCAAAATTTGTTCGGAGACTTCCTACAACTACAATGTTTAAAAGTAGAGTTTTTTTCCTTAATAAAATGTTGTTCAAAAGATCTTAAACTAAGGTCATAGTCACTTTTTCGAAAACTATGAGGTTTTTGTCGCGGAGTTTTTGCGTGAAATAAAGACAATTTTTAGACCAATTTTTTGGCAAAAACGGCTCCTATTTTTTCTTTAAATTTTATTTTCTATATATCATTGGTCGTAAAATAATCGATGTTCGTCCCATTTTTGACGAACACTAAATTTTCGAAAATTGCAAAGAATTAATTTTGCAAAAGTCTCTCTTCTCTCTTTAGTTAACAGCCATAAGGCTGGTCCAGAAGCCCCGAAGCCCCGAAGAAGTCCAGAAGCCCCTGACGCCTTCTTGCGAGACTGGTCCTGATCAAGTGTACCTAGGGTAGTTTGCCATTGCTTTCCCTAGGGGCGCTAATATGCCAGTTTTGACGTTTGATTTGAATACCAGATAGCGCAGACCTAGTTATATCCGCAATCTTTTCCAGTAGTTCAAATCGAACACTGTTTGGTGCTAAATTGCTAGAGGATTTAATTTTGCCAGGTTCGGTCAAGTGCCTTTCCTGGGGTCTGTTTTACATGCCGACAAGCGTCTTTGCAAAAGTACAATACTGAAAATAGAAATGTTTGTCTTAAATGAAACCTGCTCTGAAAAATCATATCTTTAAAAATGTTTTGTAATTTTGTTTTTGTAACAGGAGTCGTTATCGCACAAATTATTCGTGAAGTTAATGCATTTTCTTAAATACTCAAACTTTTCTCAAAAACGAATCCCAATTTTTTCTTTATTTTTTCCTGACACGGAGCAAAGGAAACTTAAAAAATGACACAGTTTTAAATTTCGTTGAAGTCTCTGAATTTTCGAAAATTAAAATATATTGAAATAAAGCGAGATAGTATGTGCTGCTATAGCACCTCTTCGTTTATTTGAGTGTCAGTTAATGTAAATTGCATAGTATTTTAGCTATCTACCATTAGGAATAAACCTTAAGTAAATCAAATATATCATTGTAAGTCGCAACAAACTGAGGCATAGTTTATTAAAAAAATTATCTGAAAAAAAGGCAATATTAATTTTAACTAATTCCTAATAAAGGGGATTGTGTGTTACGTAATAAACGTCCCCGAAGTTAAGGCAAACTGAATATCAGTTTCGGCCCTTTTTGATTAATTGCCTTCACACAGTCAGGCGTTTGCCAAGAACATTATATTTTTCCCATATCCCTGCTGAGACTCGAACACTAGGACCTCCCGATCAGAGACATTGCAGCGGACTCGGTAGGAGCTCCCCCTGGCGAAGGGAGATGAAACTAACAAAGGAGATCGAATGCAAGACGTCGAGAATGCAAAACAGACAAAGAAAGTTTACATACCCGCTCTTTTCGCAGCCAGCACGCGGTTTTGAAGTCCGACGCGGTACGTTTAAAATGCAAATTCTGAGCTAGTAATAAAGGCCAAAGATTGCTATTGTTATCACTCAGCCGGAAGCAGTGGCGTAGCTTCAGTTGCCCTCCTCCTTCTCCTCATGAATTACGTAAAAAATTTCTATTGCTGCATTGATTCTACATTATTTTATTAAAAATACATATTTGCACATGATAGTTATTTATAATATATTAAAAATGCTATGTAATTAAGAATAATTACAATACAATTGCAATTAAATCATAATCTATGCTTATGATTTAAATGTATACTTATTAAATTAATATAAACAATTTTTAACTAAACCTTGCAAATTATATAATTCCAACAATAAATTTTCAAAACTAATAAACTAACTATTAATATACATATATTTTAAGAAAATGATTTTAATTATATAATTACTACTATAAAATAATGTAATGGGTGTCACCCCGAGGTGTCACTTGGGGCCCGCCGCCCCCCCTGCACCCCCTAGCTCCACTACTGGCCGGAAGTACATTCCGATTTTGGCCTCTGCCCATTGGATTTTTCGGCCGCCGTCGCATCGCCCCTCGGAGGGATCGCCCGTGGGCGCTCGGGGGCGGAGGTGGGGCGGGGGCGGAGGCGGGAGCGCCGCGCAGCGCGGAGCCGAGCCGAGCCGAGCCCCGTGTCGATGAAATTACGCCCTGATACAATTAGCCCAGGATCGACCGGGCAAGGGCGCTAGCTCGCGCGGGCGGGGGCGGGGGCGGGGGCTGGGGGCGGCGTCGCTGGCTCATTACCGACGCCATCTTGCGCCCCCGGCTCGGGGTCCCCGGGGGCGGGGGACCCGGTCGCGGGCGGGGGGGGGGGAGGGAAACGGCGCGAAGGAGCAGGAGGCGCCTGAAATGGACGGAGGGGCGAGGCGTCTTTCGCAAGGCGCTGGTTCCGGTCGGGGCAGCTCTCCGATCGTTTCGGCGTTGGGGTGTGTACAGTCGGACCGCCATAAACCGATTCCGTCGCTTTTTTCCATAGATACTCCATATACAGAAACTTCGATTTATATAAATAATTATGAAAGTTTTGCAAATGCTTTTAAAAAAATTTTGGAAAAGTTGGGGATGAATGGAAATTTCAAAATAAATCATTGATAAATAATATTCGTATCACACACATATATATATATATATATATATATAGTATATATATATATATGTATATATATATATATGTTATATATATATATATATATATATATACAGGTGTCCTGGGGAGGAAACGTTGAAACTTCGAAAATAAGCTCTTAAGACAATTCTAAGCATATTTTGTCCAATAAACTACGTGGAGATTCCGACTGGCTAGGCAGCATAAGTACTCAAAAGTTGGTTTGAAATATTGATTTATAGGCAAAACTTTTGCATTATAGAAGCATAGAAACACTTCAGAAACATAATTGTTTATTATTTACAAAAGCTTATAGCTTATTATTACAATAGCTTATTTTCGAAGTTTCGACGTTTCCTCTCCGGACACTCTGTACATGAATAGTAACGTGAAATTACTATTGCATACGTACCTGACCAAGTCACTGATTTGATTTTTTAGGCAAAATCTGTCTTGTTGAATATAGGATGCACTTCATTCAAAATACTGTTCGCTCTTGTTAACCCACTGAAACACTTAGACTGGAGCATTCAGTCTAGATCGAAAACCCTGACGAAATTTTGAACTTTGAACATTGACATTGAACATTTGAACACTCTGAAAATTTTATTTCATAGAAAAATAAGTCAATTCAGAAAAGACTTCTTATATAAAAATAATTTCAGGTGTAAAGAAATGCCTTTCAAAACAGAATTTCAAGGGGAAAGAATAAGTAATTCAATTTATAGAGGTTCCACATATGGAGGTCAGACTGAATCGAAAGAGGGGCCCGCTGAGGTGGCTCAGAATCACCATTACCATAGTCTGTACAGCGACTCTGATCGACAAGTCCTATAGTACCGGCAGCGTATAAGCGACTCTGACAGTTCAGTGCGCTGTTGCCACACATTATTACGCACATGGCACCACCTACATGACCAAATGAAATCTCAAAACTTTAACACTTACAGACAGGCTATAAAACGTCTTGATATCATGTTCATCACTTTCGTCAAAGGCGAACTTTATCACCTCCGCGATTTCGTGTAAAATGGGTGGCAACTCTTAAACCTGGCTGTAAGAAAGTAAACTAATCCTCACAAGGTGATTGCTTCAGTGCAGATCACATGACGTACCACAGCACGTGGCGAGAGAACTATCAGAGTCGCTTACACGCTGCCGATACTGTAGGATTCCAACCCCGACGGCGGCAGGATTTTCGACACTAGCTCGTCAGCTACGTCGAATTCAGTCGCTGTCTGGAGGAGAATTCTAGTGGGTCTCCCCGGATCTCCCTTTCAGGGGAAGAGTAACACCGACATTTCAAGGGATATACACCGGCAAAGGAGGCTCAGGGCTTCCACTGATGCACTGCAGTGCCTCTGACCGGGAGGACCTAGGGATCCAGTCCCGGCAGTGGCAGGGTTATCAACACTAACTAGTACATAGCTAAGTCGAATTCAGCC
Organism: Acheta domesticus; assembly: GCA_031308135.1. Taxonomy (NCBI): domain Eukaryota; kingdom Metazoa; phylum Arthropoda; class Insecta; order Orthoptera; family Gryllidae; genus Acheta; species Acheta domesticus. The sequence goes on from JAHLJT010008756.1 coordinate 125,684,406, forward strand.
GCCGTCTGGAGGAGAATTGTAGCGACTCGCTGCTCTGATCGGTAGTTTTCCGTGGTTTCTCCCATCAACACCAGGCCAATGCCGGAGCAGTACTCTAACAAACGGGCCACGGACCGCGGGGATCTTTTCTTCCTCTTCCTTTTCCTATCCTCACCCCTTCCTTATACACACACACTCACATGAAGCACACATGTCGGGAGAGCAATCGGGAGCCTAAGATTATAGTGCGATTTTTCTAACTCTACCCCTCAAGCCCCTATGACCGCGATGGAATACCACACGGCATTTCGCGTCTTTCTCGGTCTTGCCGGTAGAATTCGCATGATGGCAAGCACTGCTTGATACGGTCGCGATCATGCGATACAATGTCCGCGCGACTGAGAAAGATGCTCAATACCGTTAACACATTCCATCGCGAAGATGGGTCTTGAGGAGCAAAGTTAAAAAAATTGCAGTATATGTCTCGGCAGGGGTTGTGCCCAGCTGGAAGCCAAAAGGAGGGGATGTCCCCCAAAGGCCGAGGTGTCGGTCGGACGCCCGATCTCACCCTCCAGCTGGGAAGGAACACCTTCCGGGATTACATCAAATGTATTCCATATACTTACAAATTCAGAGTTTAACCCTTTGCACTCGTAAGCCACGAGCATAATACACCTCCTACAGCTCGTAGGAGTGTATCAGGCCTATCAGAGATGCCACGAGAATAATGGCTAGTAGCTCATTGCAATATGTAATGTGACACGTCCTACAACTCGTAGGGCGTGTCTCAAATGCCACACCAAAATCCCTCATTAATTCGTAGGGCATGCCACAGATGCCCAAGAATTAATAATAATCTAATAATAAGACCCAGACTCTGCATCTAGTTTTTTTTCGTTTACTGAATTAAGAGAGAAAAGACATTGTTTGGGAGGCCTCATTACAGTTTTCTTCGATTTCTCATTCAGAGATGGTTTAGTAAAATAAATCAACCCAACACCTTGCAATAACGGGAATAATGGCGCTGGCTGTTAACTGCCCGGAGACACCTATCAACTAATCAATAAGATGGCACGGAAGCACAAATTCATCCATTTAAATGAACAATAATGCAGATTTTGTAATAAGCTTAAATATTACATGTTTATGAAAATAATACAATTTTTCTCTGAAACGTTCTTTCTACGAGCATTTCATTTGAAAGTTATAAGATTACACGGAATCAGTGGAATCAGTTAAAATATATGATGATTGAATTATTGAAATTGATAATAATAGTTTTGATTTTTCAGAAGGTTATATTTCTGTAGAAGACTATTATAACAGGACGTTTTCCTGGCGTTGATTATGTTGAAAGTATGATTATGAAATGTTTTATGACATTTATTTAATGTGGTTCCGATTTAGCTAAACACTCTGAAACCTATCCCCATACTAGTTACACCCCTGAGTATCATGCGACCCAAACTACGCATCCACCGATTTCGTTTTCTGAATTAAGAGAGAAAGCACATTGTTTGGGACCTCATTACAGTTTTCTTCAATTTCTCATTCAGAGGACGGTTTAGTAAAATAAATCAACCCAACTGTTTCAGAATTCGCTCGTCAGAAACGAAACATCTCTTTAAAATGCGAATCTAAATTGCTTTAGTTACGCTCTCCTGGGGGGTAGTTATCTCTTTAATGCCGCAGATTATGAGCATTTTATGACCGCTTCTAAGCTGAGTACCCTTTACGGGAAGCGATTCACAGCATGAAGTTGAGGGAAGAGGATGGGGACGTTGTCCGTAGAGGGTGGTGAAATAATAATTCCAAAAACGTGCCTGAGATACTTAAATTTATCGTAAAAAGAAAACATATATTAACATCTGGTGTATGTTAACTCATATCAGGTGTTGTAAATGAATTTATTGTTTACTACAATTTATATTTTTATCAATAATTGTCTAACAGAAACGCTTCTTTGTCACTTACTACGGAGTCTGTTGTACAGTGATTTTCTCCTCTTACTACCTACTTATGTAGTAAAGAGAAAGTTGTGTAATGCTGCCACCGAAATCGAGATGTTTCGTCTGAAACACTCTTTATGGCGCCATGGCAGTAAAAAAGGGGATAAATCTTTTCTTGTATGTAGTAAATTACTTCTTCTAGCATGTCCCTTTTCTTGCATGGTCATTAAGGACATGTCAGCTTGAGGATCACACCATTCAAGTTGCAGGTCAGGTGATTGATCATCAATAGTAGCTCCAAGAGAATTATTAAAAAGAAGATCACTATTTTTGAGACTTTCAATTTCCTTAAATCTAAAATTAAATTCGTGAATAACTTGCTGAATTCGTGAACTGGAGCTTCAAAACTCAACTTTCCTCAATAAAAATCCTTATTTTTTAATCCTTCTGCTAGTTGCAGACAGCCAGGAAAGTGTGTGAAGTTTTCGTTCTCCGAAGCATGGTTGAACACTTTCCGCGTATTCCAAAATCCATTTATCATTCCAATCAAACCTGAAACCGTCTGGTTTCCTCCTCAGAACTCAAGTTTTAATGAGTCAAGATGATTCGTCAGTGAAAGTAAAAAAAAATAACTAATTGTCTTAAAAAATCTGTATCCTGAAACTTCACTTTCAGTTTAGTTGTATCAGATGGAACATATTTATTGAGGAATGTAAGGAATTTCTTTCTCATGGCAAAAATCGTTCAATACACTTTATCTAGTCGTATATTTAAAAAAAAACTGTTTCCTCTAATCAGATCTGTAATCTTTATCACGAGTTGAAAAAACTTGATCATGCTTGATTGATTTTCCACATAAAGCTCCGTTGTGAATAATATTGCTAAGTGTCAGACAAGTAACTCTTTTCTCTCAGAACAACCTCACTAAAACCAGACTTTTTACTTTTCGACAGAACGAACTGATTAGTCATTTTACGGTTCTTAAACTTGTCGTAGAAGGACGACGGGGTGCCGCCAACAGAATTTTCATGCGGAAAGAAAGCTTACCGTACATACTTCGATCGGATAGAACATGCATTAAATCACAAGGCCAGTGAGCCACCATCCACACCCACAGATAGGGTTGCCAGATTTCACTGTTTGAATGAATTATTCACTATTTCTGTTTCTGATTCACTAATTAATGAAAATAGTGAATATATAAAGATCTCATCGAATGATGGAAAAAAATAACTTATTGAACGAGTGAACAAGTGTTGGTAGAGCTTTTAGTGTTTATTAAGGCAAGTTTTAATCTCGATTAGAGCTGACTGTACTCTGATGTTAATCCCGGTTTATTGCACAGGTCCATGCAGTTGTCGTCTTAGTTGATACTATTCGTAATACATATGTCTTTGTTCAAGTGTCCAGCACTACAAACAAACTAAAAGGGTGTTTCATAAATGCCTTTCATGTGTGATACACCAAAAGACCCCACGACATTTTTGTCATGAAAATTACGGAGGGGAAACAGACGTTTTTGGAAATTCAGAACCAAGAGTAGACGTTGTCAAGGCGATACGTCAACAAACGTAGGGATTCTTTGCTCTACATCAGGCCCCTGCTACGCGCATGGCTGTAGGTATCGGAACTGTGGCAAATAGAAGGCCACCTTCAGTCGCCATTTTGTTGGCAACTGAAGGGCGGGAATTCGAATTGTAGTACGGATTCGAATGAAAGTTTTCGTCTAAATTTTCTCCCGTTTCATATATTCAAGATTTAACATAGAAAACCGCATGTGGAATGGTGCAACAAGGATCAATGTCAATATTCTAAGTTTGATAGAATGGGTGGTTTTCTCTTTTGGCAGAACATCACAACTTCTGTATATTTCACTATTTCAAGTAAGGTAATAAGTTTTAAAACTTCGTAATATTACTCATAATTTGGCCAGTACAGTTGTATTAAATCTGATTTGTTTAAACCTTTTTTAATGACATTGGCCCTTTTTGACAATTCCAAACATAGGCCTTTCACTTGACATAAGCCTCACTTAGCTTTATGAAGGGGAGGATTAGAGTATTTCAAGTATATTGCCCATTTATTCAATGTATAATGGGTTAAAAATTAAATAGGTCTTAAGTTTATCCATTCTTTATTTTCATTCAATAAATAAAGTTGCATAAGCAATGACAATGGTTTCGGACCAGCAAGAATAGCAATTTTTGTGCAAGAACAGTAGAGAACTGTTGGTTTGTGTGAAACTGTCATTTGAATACTTTTGTTTATTAAGTGAAAACCTATTTGTCATGTATTTAGAATACAATATTACGTAATAATAAAGACAAGAGAAATTACATGTAGGAGCAGAACTATAAACATTGCAAAGACAGAAATTACTAAAATGATTCATGTTCGACATCCAACTTAATGTCACTTTCATTAGTTTTTTCCCCTTCATTAATGTTGTTTAGAAATGCTTAAATGCTTCTGTTGGTTGGATGTATGAATGGTAGATCAGTCACAGACAAGAAATTGCTATCCAAGGACCTACAAGGATCAACATTGGCAGCTATTCATGGGTCCACATTTTAATACTATTTCTGTGAAGCCTTTTATAATAATTTCATGCCGTTAATTATACATCAAATACCAACATTTTATTGATTATTTTCAAGATAAATCTATTTGCACAAAAACTATAGTTTTCAGTTTTAAAAAAAATAATTTAATATCTTAAAATACAAAATGCTATAATAACTTATTTATTCTGAGATCCAAATGAACCATTTAAATAGAAATTGTTTATGAAATAACATTTTGAAATCAAATCGGTTGCTTTTTATCTAATAATTCACATTTATATTTTCAATTTCCTAACATCTCTACTGAAACAAACATCCTATTGGCCCTTCTTACACTGTCACAATGACAAAACAATCTTAGGGTATTGTAAAGATTGGTAGTGAAATGAGGAGATAGGATAGACTTTTGAATTTGGCTTTTCTCACACTGAAAGAAGGAACTTTAAAGCACATATTGGACATACACACTAAACATCACTAGACTGTCATTGGCCCTTCTTGCACCAAGCAACAGATTTAATAGTGAAAGCTTTTTTCTTATAGGACAGGAATATTAATATCTTAATAAAATACCTCGAGTTTTTTAGGAAATCTGTAAAGCTATCCATCCAGCTTTATCATATACTAATCATTTAATATTCAGCAATTGAATGCAAGAAATTTCAAATAATACAAGTACTTTAAAATTCAACACTTAAAAGTAACTGCACACTTCGGCATATAGGAGAAATGGGGGATATTAGGGTAATTTCAATTTAGCTGATTTGTTTTCCAATTGTTCTATTTTCTTTTTAGTGTTATACATTTCTCCACGTACTACTGGAGGTGTTATTTTAATAGTAGTTAAGATATCGAGAGAAAAAACAACAATTTTTGTATAACTCCATCCCCTATTTTTATTATCATTCAACTTCAGAGCTTTTTTTCTTTTCATTTCCTCCAGAAAGAAAGCTCAGAGTAATAAGGCATACACTCTCAACAAGCATGGAAAAGAAAGTAATACCCAGAAAGCTAATAGAGGTAATAAAAAGCTTGTATGAAGAAACTCTCATATATGTGAGTCTTCCGAATACAAAGAGAAGACAGTATTTTAAAATAACTCAAGGGGTTAGACGAGGGTGTCCACTATCATCTACATTGTTCAGTATATATCAACGCACTTCTCTTAGAATGGAAGAATGATTTACACAATGAAGGAATTTCAATAGGAAAGAATACTAAAATCAACATGCTCTTGTTGATTTGGTAGCTCTAAAACTATGCAACATGCATAGTTTTGGTCACTAACTGTGAAGATGACCTCCAGAAATTAACCTTTAAATTACAAAGGAGGGCAATGTAACATAATTGTAATATAGCGATCAACAAAAATAAGGCTATGGCTTTCAGAAGTAAACATCCCATAAGAACAAAAATAGTAATAAACAACATTACTATCGAACAAGTATCAAACTTCCAATATTTAGGATGCAATGTAAGATATCTGAATGACATTGACGTGTAACAAAGGTATCTAAATTTCAAGCCATCGGCGGCACTATCAAACGAACACTTGGAAAGAAAGCACGCAAATTACTACAACACCCTCGAGAAACGCTCACGATCACACAATAAGTATTTCTTACTCTTCACAGAACGCTCACAATTTTGCCAACAAAATGGCGTAGGCGTACCCTTTCAATCTACAGTGGGAACACTAGCGCTCATGAACACTCTAGTTCTTCTTACTAACTCTATGCTCTACATCAATTATACATGTCTCTCCAAGGCCTAATCGTAATGAGACGCAATAAACGTGAAGGAGGCTTTGGGAATTCGTGCTTGGGGAGACTGAAGCTTTCAAATTTGTCTTATGATAGCCAGCGAGCAGATCACATCGAACGACGACGGTACTTGGAAATTTTAGTTTTTATCGGGAAGTTATTGGGAAAAAGGACTTTTAGGCGACGTTTTGGAGGTTCATGCTGTTAAAGCAACGTAGTGTTATTTAAGTTCAAAAACATTATTATTTAAAATCTTAACGGAGAATTTTGTGTTTTGGTGTCAGTTCATTTCAGGACTTGATTTAAATAGAATTCGTATTACCGAAGGGTTTAGATAAAGTAGCTTCGTAACTGGGTAAATGAATATTAATAACATCAGTGGATGATAATAGCAGTCGCGCATAGGGTTCCACACGGAACCGAAATTAGGGTCAGTCGCGTCGCAATGCAATATATCGAAGGGTTTAAGAAATTAATCCAATAATTAGAGATATCACGGGTCTTCAAAATTTAGATGGACCATCGGCGACATCTCTTGGACCGCTCCGAGAAGATTTTTAGCCGAGAAGACACCCATTCAAGAAACATCGTAAGCTTATGAACTTTCTATATCAAAAAAACCGTACGGTACAATCTACGAATATAATCGAAGAAAATCCAATTATCAAGTCATGAGATCTCGCATATTGTAAATTTAGCGATAATAAATGTTAACTGTTACTGTTTTCTCAAAGAGAAAAGGCTGAGAATCCATTACAGTTGCCATCAATTCGACAGTAAGTTTTATCTTCCAGACAAATTCCAGTGATCGTGATTCTGTACAGAATCACTCGTACATATACAACAGGTAAGGAAAATGTGTATGTCAGAACCCACGAATGTAAATGAAAGTGATCCAATAATATTCAAAAACAAAAAAGTGAACAGTATAATTAGTTGGTATTAGAAATACTTATTAATTAATATTAGAAAAATTAAGGAACTTTGCATATGCATGTACTACTTTAACGAACTCGAGTTCTGGCACAAATGTTCACACAGAATTTTATTTGAAATATCGTGTAAAATATTTATTCCATTTTGTGCATAAGCGAAGTTTAATTTCACACTTGGCTGTGTTTTAAATGATAAAGGTAATGGATCATTTTTACTCAAAGATTCCCTCCTCCCTCCCCTCCCCCGGGTCACTATTTTTTGGCAACCCTTCTCACCGAATCAGTCTATCATTACAAGTTCCCTCCAGAAGCGATTTCCGCCACCTCCAATAGCAGTTAAATTCGCGTCAATCTTTGCCCGCGCTTCGGCGGACGCGTTGTTCTTGGACCGGACGGAGGCGTCGCCCAGCCGCTGGCTCTGGCCCGGCGCCAGCATCCGCGCCGCCTGG
>JAHLJT010008756.1:125693044-125718538 GCA_031308135.1 Acheta domesticus
AAATACGTCGAGTTGTCTCGTTTTTCACGCTAGAAGATTAGTCGAAATAATCACAGGAGAGAAATATATTGGCCACAGTAGTAATAATGTTGGTAGTTTTAAAGATGCTTTTAAAATTTTCGGGGCCTCCAGGGAGGTCCAATTGATCATGTATCGGATTATCCATTTTCGGCTTAGTCGCTAGTGTTATCTAAAAATGGACGGATAGACACACATACGTCAAACATATTTTACTTTCTCGCTAGCCACTTCCGTGGTGGAGAGAAATTTATATAAAGCTGCGCCAGAAAACGACGATTTTCGGCAGAAAAACTCTTATTACAGGGCCCTGGTAACATGAAAGTTAATAAATCCAGATGATATATTTTAAAAAAATATCATATCATATGATGAAGCTAGAACCCATGTTTTGTGGGTCCTTGATACCGAAAAAATCGATAGACGGCAAAACGTCTGTCCGTGAACAACGCTAGAAGCTATAGCGTTCAGTCGATTTTCTCAAAAATTTATTTTTCCCAATCGATCTGGCTGATGTCGCGGCACCTTGAATTTGAAACCAATATTTTGATTTTGAGGTGTACTTACATGACGACCCAGAGACTAACTGCTCTGCTACGTTATACTACTACATAAACATGCAAATGTGTTTTCGGTCAGTAATAATTTATTTCCGCTCCGAGACCGGAACTCAGATCCTCAGAATTAACTTGCCTACACGCCCATACCACCACGCCCCGGAAGCGCCGTATTGCAAGAACCTTCGTAAGACCAAGAAGTAATAATATTCGGAACCGCCAGAGATACCACGATGAAAGAAAACTATCTTGGTGTCATTGTAGTGTTTTAATGTATTTAAATTTCATTTTTATAGATTCATTAGTTAACTTAAATAGGTTCATATAAATGCCCAGAAAGACAATTGATTTGACGTGACATACTTTTTAGAAATCAAATTGAAATGACATTGAGTTGAAAGAATCTTTAAAAGTTGCAAATTGTAAAAGCACAGACACTTTCAATTTATTTATCTATATACTGATTTATTTGTGTGTAGAAGTCCTTCAAATGATTTTCAATAATGTTTCTCGAATCTTCAATAGTTTTCTGCAAAAACGCATTCATCAAATTAAAATCGTTGCACGGGATTCGAATCCAAATCCTTTTCCCCCGGAATGCTGAATCCGTGCACGCCTTAACAACCTCGGCCATCCGAGTCAGATGCACATCTTACTTTCTCAACTATTTTACGTTTATTGTTACATCAAAAATTAGGTCTATTTGATAAACAAAATGCTACCTAAACTGAACTAACAAAATCGGAGATTAAAATTCCGTTATCACGCATCTTCACAGCTGCTGGAGCAAGGAAGAGTAAGCTGGAGACTTCCTTTCACTTCCCAACTCTTCGCCATCTTAATTGAAGAATCGTATTCGTATTCGATTCGCAGGCACATCCACATCGCTCCAGAGTTTAAAGCGGCGTCCTCTTTGGCGTCTCCGCCGCACTTCAAAGCAACAGGTGATGGCCAACGGCTGCTGCCAAAGCAGCAGGGGCAAGAGTGTGTGTGTGAGAGAGAGACAGAGACTGGCAAAAAGAGAGACTGACAAAAAGAGAGGGACTGACAGAAAGAGACAGACGGACAAACCCAGCATTAAAATGCATCAAAATTTGTCGAATAAATTTATGTGTTATAGCTTGAAAAGCAATATGTGTAATATTTTTGCACTTTTAATGATAGGATTATCGGAAATATGAGTACAAATGTGTAGGGTTTTTATTTACGAGGGTTGTACCAAAAGTAAGGTTCCCTTTGAGCTACAGCCTCGAGGGAAGGTGCTAGGCTAAATCCGACAACAGTGCCGTGCGCAGTGGTTCCCCCACTCTCGAGCTCGCCCATTCGCGATTCGCAACGTTGCTCAGTGTTCGCTTGGCAGCCGTCAGAGATGGAAGTGACGATCGCCGCTCCCGCCAAGTGCGAGGTTCCAGCAGTAATCCGGTTTCTCCACGCAAGGAAGTTACCGCACTCCAGAAGGAGCAATCCAGAATCGCCGGAGAGGACGACTGACGGAGGGAGTAGTGCTTCTTCACGACAACGCTCGACACCACGTCGCTCGTCCAACACCAGAGCCTTTGAAGAAATTTGGGTGGACCGTTATGCCCCATCCCCCGTACAAGCCGTACTTAGCCCCCAGCGATTATCACCCCGTTCCCAAACTAAAGGAACACTTAGGTGGCAAACGCTTCAAGAGCGACGGTGAAGTCCGAGCAGAGGTCACACGCTTCCTCAAAGAATTGGCGGGAAGCTCTTCGACTTATGAATACAAAAGCTGCAGCACACACTTCAAAAGTGTGTCGAAAAAAAATGGAGACTGTGTTGAAAAACAGACAACAATATAAGCTTTTCAACGATGTATAAATTAATAACAATAAATAATGTTTTCTATTTGTAAAAAATATGGGAACCTTACTTTTGGTACAAACCTCGTACATCCTCAGACTTTCGCTAGAAGTGAATTTTGGAATATTAATCCCAATAGAAATAACAAAAAATAAATATGATTGTTCCAATCTCAGATATTGCATCAAATCTGTCATTTGAGAGAGAAAATGTAATAAAAGAGTGTATTTTAGTTGCAGCATCCATCAACTACAACACTGTAATCTCCGACACAAGCGACTGGCCTGAATTTCACGGGTGGTTAACAGTTCATTATCCGGCCCACTTTACCTAACAGGTGTCGACAGAGAGGTGGAAAAGAGTAGCACCAGGTAACGAGCCTCCATCGCTCCGCTTCTCGATAACGGCCCTTTTAGGGCGGACGCGCAATCAGTTGGGGTGGGTGGGCGGAGTGGGGGTGGAGTGTGGGCGAGGACGAAGCTAGCCGAGTCGCTGTTGGACTTGCCACGCAAAAATGTCAGGCGCAGTTATTTGAACCTTTGCCTATACCTTTGAAAAGCATTCCTCTTTTGTGGACGACACCAGTTGATCTTTACAACATTTATTTTGCAATACAGGCGACGTTATTTACGTTAATAATTCTAGGGTGAGGGATAAAAGATGAATAAACAGTTTTTCTGAAGAAGCGAATACAAGTTTATAGCGACATTCCTTCGAAATAATTCTATGCCATGCTAACGTAACTCACTTTAGTAGGCTACTAGAGTCATTTTGAATCAGTATTGCCATGTAATGATGTTAATAAACATAATTATAATGATAATAAACTCTTATGTGGTTTTCCTGAAAAACTGTTTCTTGACTTATTCATCTTTTACCTATCATCCTAGAAATATTGTAAGAAATAATATCTAGAGAGAAGATGAAATAAGGTAGAGTATTTTTGAATGGAGAATCATCTATAGTACGTAATATTATTCATCTTTTCGACAAATGTTTTAACATAAAATTGATAAAAAATGTTTACTCAGCTAATTACAATCGTTTCGTTGTATTTATATTTCATAACTACTAATGCACAATTTTTTTAAAATTAAATTTATTTCTGCTTAACAAGGATGTGTACTTGCATTTTCGATTGACTATAACAACCAATGGAAACAATGGCTTCAACAACTAGTCATTTAGTTCTTTAGTTGTTCAAAAGCCACTACTCTTTTTATATTTCCTAGGATCTGTGACAATACTGTGCATCGAAAAACAAACCAGAAAGTGATTCATTTTCGATTTTGTCCAAATTATTCTCACGTATTAAAGATTAGGATTACTTCGCAAGATGAGAAAGCATAGTTATCGTGCGCCGGAAATAGACGATTTTTCCACAGAAAATGTTTTATTGACGGGTTCTGGAAAAGACGAAGTGGGTAAATCTTGTTTAGACATCTAGTAAATTACTTCCTCTAACATGTTGTGCATTCAGAATCCATGTTATGTGGGGACTTAATACCCAAAAATCGATTAACAGCAAAATGTCTATCTACCCTCATATTTTCTGGCTCATTTGAACGAATGTTTTTTGGGGGGCTGGGTAGGGGAATTTTACACAAAGCCTCAACATTTTCAAACTTTTCTCAAAATTTTTTTCATTCAACTTTGTCCTATGGCAGCGTAAAGAACTTGGAAAAACTTTCGCGGGTGTGCTTTTCGTTAAAATCGCCAATTTTTTAAAAAAATTTCTCAAGTTCAAAATTTGTTCGGAGACTTCCTACAACTACAATGTTTAAAAGTAGAGTTTTTTCCTTAATAAAATGTTGTTCAAAAGATCTTAAACTAAGGTCATAGTCACTTTTTCGAAAACTATGAGGTTTTTGTCGCGGAGTTTTTGCGTGAAATAAAGACAATTTTTAGACCAATTTTTTGGCAAAAACGGCTCCTATTTTTTCTTTAAATTTTATTTTCTATATATCATTGGTCGTAAAATAATCGATGTTCGTCCCATTTTTGACGAACACTAAATTTTCGAAAATTGCAAAGAATTAATTTTGCAAAAGTCTCTCTTCTCTCTTTAGTTAACAGCCATAAGGCTGGTCCAGAAGCCCCGAAGCCCCGAAGAAGTCCAGAAGCCCCTGACGCCTTCTTGCGAGACTGGTCCTGATCAAGTGTACCTAGGGTAGTTTGCCATTGCTTTCCCTAGGGGCGCTAATATGCCAGTTTTGACGTTTGATTTGAATACCAGATAGCGCAGACCTAGTTATATCCGCAATCTTTTCCAGTAGTTCAAATCGAACACTGTTTGGTGCTAAATTGCTAGAGGATTTAATTTTGCCAGGTTCGGTCAAGTGCCTTTCCTGGGGTCTGTTTTACATGCCGACAAGCGTCTTTGCAAAAGTACAATACTGAAAATAGAAATGTTTGTCTTAAATGAAACCTGCTCTGAAAAATCATATCTTTAAAAATGTTTTGTAATTTTGTTTTTGTAACAGGAGTCGTTATCGCACAAATTATTCGTGAAGTTAATGCATTTTCTTAAATACTCAAACTTTTCTCAAAAACGAATCCCAATTTTTTCTTTAATTTTTTCCTGACACGGAGCAAAGGAAACTTAAAAAATGACACAGTTTTAAATTTCGTTGAAGTCTCTGAATTTTCGAAAATTAAAATATATTGAAATAAAGCGAGATAGTATGTGCTGCTATAGCACCTCTTCGTTTATTTGAGTGTCAGTTAATGTAAATTGCATAGTATTTTAGCTATCTACCATTAGGAATAAACCTTAAGTAAATCAAATATATCATTGTAAGTCGCAACAAACTGAGCATAGTTATTAAAAAAATTATCTGAAAAAAAGGCAATATTAATTTTAACTAATTCCTAATAAAGGGGATTGTGTGTTACGTAATAAACGTCCCCGAAGTTAAGGCAAACTGAATATCAGTTTCGGCCCTTTTTGATTAATTGCCTTCACACAGTCAGGCGTTTGCCAAGAACATTATATTTTTCCCATATCCCTGCTGAGACTCGAACACTAGGACCTCCCGATCAGAGACATTGCTGCGGACTCTGTAGGAGCTGCCCCCTGGAGAAGGGAGATGAAACTAACAAAGGAGATCGAATGCAAGACGTCGAGAATTCAAAACAGACAAAGAAAGTTTACATACCCGCTCTTTTCGCAGCCAGCACTCGGTTTTGGAGGGAAGTTCGACGCGGTGCGTTTAAAATGCAAATTCTGAGCTAGTAATAAAGGCCAAAGATTGTTATTGTTATCACTCAGCCGGAAGCAGTGGCGTAGCTTCAGTTGGTGTCACCCTCCTCCTCATAAATTAAGTGTAAAAATATCTATTGCTGCATTGATTCTACATTATTTTATTAAAAATACAACATATTTACACATGATAGTTATTTATAATATATTAAAAAAATTAAGAATAATTACAATATAATTGCAATTAAATCATAATCTATGCTTATAATTTAAATGTATACTTATTAAATTAATATAAACAATTTTTAACCTAAACCTTACAAATTATATAATTCCAACAATAAAATGTTCAAACTACTAAACTAAGAAAACTAACTATTAATATATAATTTTAAGAAAATGATTTAATTATATAATTACTACTATAAAATAATGTAATGGGTGTCACCCCGAATGGTGTCACCTGGGGCGCGCCATCCCCCCTGCCCCCCCTAGCTCCACTACTGGCCGGAAGTACATTCCGATTTTGGCCTCTGCCCATTGGATTTTTCGGCCGCCGTCGCATCGCCCCTCGGAGGGATCGCCCGTGGGCGCTCGGGGGCGGAGGTGGGGCGGGGGCGGAGGCGGGAGCGCCGCGCAGCGCGGAGCCGAGCCGAGCCGAGCCCCGTGTCGATGAAATTACGCCCTGATACAATTAGCCCAGGATCGACCGGGCAAGGGCGCTAGCTCGCGCGGGCGGGGGCGGGGCGGGGCGGGGCGGGGGCTGGGGGCGGCGTCGCTGGCTCAATTACCGACGCCATCTTGCGCCCCCGGCTCGGGGTCCCCGGGGGCGGGGGTACCCGGTCGCGGGCGGGGGGGGGGAGGGAAACGGCGCGAAGGAGCAGGAGGGCGCCCTGAAATGGACGGAGGGGCGAGGCGTCTTTCGCAAGGCGCTGGTTCCGGTCGGGGCAGCTCTCCGATCGTTTCGGCGTTGGGTGTGTACAGTCGGACCGCCATAAACCGATTCCGTCGCTTTTTCCATAATACTCCATATACAGAAACTTCGATTTATAATAAATAATTATGAAAGTTTTGCAAATGCTTTTAAAAAATTTTGGAAAAGTTGGGATGAATGGAAATTTCAAAATAAATCATTGATAAATAATAATTCGTATCACACACATATATATATATATAATATAAATATATATATATATATATATGTAATATATATATATATGTATATATATATATATATATATATATACAGGTGTCTGGGGAGGAAACGTTGAAAACTTCGAAAATAAGCTCTTAAGACAATTCTAAGCATATTTTGTCCAATAAACTACGTGGAGATTCCGACTGGCTAGGCAGCAATAAGTACTCAAAAGTTGGTTTGAAATATTGATTTATAGGCAAAACTTTGCATTATAGAAGCATAGAAACACTTCAGAAACATAAATTGTTTATTTATTTACAAAAGCTTATAGCTTATTATTACAATAGCTTATTTTCGAAGTTTCGACGTTTCCTCTCCGGACACTCTGTACATGAATAGTAACGTGAAATTACTATTGCATACGTACCTGACCAAGTCACTGATTTGATTTTTTTTAGCAAATCTGTCTTGTTGAATATAGGATGCACTTCATTCAAAATACTGTTCGCTCTTGTTAACCCACTGAAACACTTAGACTGGAGCATTCAGTCTAGATCGAAAACCCTGACGAAATTTTGAACATTTGAACATTGAACATTGAACATTTGAACACTCTGAAAATTTTTATTTCATAGAAAAATAAGTCAATTCAGAAAAAGACTTCTTTATATAAAATAATTTCAGGTGTAAAGAAATGCTTTCAAACAGAATTTTCAAGGGGAAAGAATAAGTAATTCAATTTATAGAGGTTCCACATATGGAGGTCAGACTGAATCGAAAGAGGGGCCCGCTGAGGTGGCTCAGAATCACCATTACCATAGTCTGTACAGCGACTCTGATCGACAAGTCCTATAGTACCGGCAGCGTATAAGCGACTCTGACAGTTCAGTGCGCTGTTGCCACACATTATTACGCACATGGCACCACCTACATGACAAATGAAATCTCAAAACTTTAACACTTACAGACAGGCTATAAAACGTCTTGATATCATGTTCATCACTTTCGTCAAAGGCGAACTTTATCACCTCCGCGATTTCGTGTAAATGGGTGGCAACTCTTAAACCTGGCTGTAAGAAAGTAAACTAATCCTCACAAGGTGATTGCTTCAGTGCAGATCACATGACGTACCACAGCACGTGGCGAGAGAACTATCAGAGTCGCTTACACGCTGCCGATACTGTAGGATTCCAACCCCGACGGCGGCAGGATTTTCGACACTAGCTCGTCAGCTACGTCGAATTCAGTCGCTGTCTGGAGGAGAATTCTAGTGGGTCTCCCCGGATCTCCCTTTCAGGGGAAGAGTAACACCGACATTTCAAGGGATATACACCGGCAAAGGAGGCTCAGGGCTTCCACTGATGCCACTGCAGTGCCTCTGACCGGGAGGACCTAGGGATCCAGTCCCGGCAGTGGCAGGGTTATCAACACTAACTAGTACATAGCTAAGTCGAATTCAGCCGCCCGTCTGGAGGAGAATTGTAGCGACTCGCTGCTCTGATCGGTAGTTTTCCGTGGTTTCTCCCATCAACACCAGGCCAATGCCGGAGCAGTACTCTAACAAACGGGCCACGGACCGCGGGGATCTTTTCTTCCTCTTCCTTTTCCTATCCTCACCCCTTCCTTATACACACACACTCACATGAAGCACACATGTCGGGAGAGCAATCGGGAGCCTAAGATTATAGTGCGATTTTTCTAACTCTACCCCTCAAGCCCCTATGACCGCGATGGAATACCACACGGCATTTCGCGTCTTTCTCGGTCTTGCCGGTAGAATTCGCATGATGGCAAGCACTGCTTGATACGGTCGCGATCATGCGATACATGTCCGCGCGACTGAGAAAGATGCTCAATACCGTAACACATTCCATCGCGAAGATGGGTCTTGAGGAGCAAAGTTAAAAAAATTGCAGTATATGTCTCGGCAGGGGTTGTGCCCAGCTGGAAGCCAAAAGGAGGGGGATGTCCCCCAAAGGCCGAGGTGTCGGTCGGACGCCCGATCTCACCCTCCAGCTGGGAAGGAACACCTTCCGGGATTACATCAAATGTATTCCATATACTTACAAATTCAGAGTTTAACCCTTTGCACTCGTAAGCCACGAGCATAATACACCTCCTACAGCTCGTAGGAGGTGTATCAGGCCTATCAGAGATGCCACGAGAATAATGGCTAGTAGCTCATTGCAATATGTAATGTGACACGTCCTACAACTCGTAGGGCGTGTCTCAAATGCCACACCAAAATCCCTCATTAATTCGTAGGGCATGCCACAGATGCCAAGAATTAATAATAATCTAATAATAAGACCCAGACTCTGCATCTAGTTTTTTTCGTTTACTGAATTAAGAGAGAAAAGACATTGTTTGGGAGGCCTCATTACAGTTTTCTTCGATTTCTCATTCAGAGATGGTTTAGTAAAATAAATCAACCCAACACCTTGCAATAACGGGAATAATGGCGCTGGCTGTTAACTGCCCGGAGACACCTATCAACTAATCAATAAGATGGCACGGAAGCACAAAATTCACCATTTAAATGAACAATAATGCAGATTTTGTAATAAGCTTAAATATTACATGTTTATGAAAATAATACAATTTTTCTCTGAAACGTTCTTTCTACGAGCATTTCATTTGAAAGTTATAAGTTACACGGAATCAGTGGAATCAGTTAAAATATATGATGATTGAATTATTGAAATTGATAATAATAGTTTTGATTTTTCAGAAGGTTATATTTCTGTAGAAGACTATTATAACAGGCGTTTTCCTGGCGTTGATTATGTTGAAAGTATGATTATGAAATGTTTTATGACATTATTTAATGTGGTTCCGATTTAGCTAAACACTCTGAAACCTATCCCCATACTAGTTACACCCCTGAGTATCATGCGACCCAAACTACGCATCCACCGATTTCGTTTTCTGAATTAAGAGAGAAAGCACATTGTTTGGGAACCTCATTACAGTTTTCTTCAATTTCTCATTCAGAGACGGTTTAGTAAAATAAATCAACCCAAACTGTTTCAGAATTCGCTCGTCAGAAACGAAACATCTCTTTAAAATGCGAATCTAAATTGCTTTAGTTACGCTCTCCTGGGGGGTAGTTATCTCTTTAATGCCGCAGATATGAGCATTTTATGACCGCTTCTAAGCTGAGTACCCTTTACGGGAAGCGATTCACAGCATGAAGTTGAGGGAAGAGGATGGGGACGTTGTCCGTAGAGGGTGGTGAAATAATAATTTCCAAAAACGTGCCTGAGATACTTAAATTTATCGTAAAAAGAAAACATATATTAACATCTGGTGTATGTTAACTCATATCAGGTGTTGTAAATGAATTTATTGTTTACTACAATTTATATTTTTATCAATAATTGTCTAACAGAAACGCTTCTTTGTCACTTACTACGGAGTCTGTTGTACAGTGATTTTCTCCTCTTACTACCTACTTATGTAGTAAAGAGAAAGTTGTGTAATGCTGCCACCGGAAATCGGAGATGTTTCGTTTGAAACGCTCTTTATGGCGCCATGGCAGTAAAAAAAGGGGATAAATCTTTTTCTTGTATGTAGAAAATTACTTCTTCTAGCATGGTCCCTTTTCTTGCATGGTCATTAAGGACATGTCAGCTTGAGGATCACACCATTCAAGTTGCAGGTCAGGTGATTGATCATCAATAGTAGCTCCAAGAGAATTATTAAAAAGAAGATCACTATTTTTGAGACTTTCAATTTCCTTAAATCTAACATTAAATTCGTGAATAACTTGTTGAATTCGTGAACTGGAGCTTCAAAACTCAACTTTCCTCAATAAAAAATCCTTATTTTTTAATCCTTCTGCTAGTTGCAGACAGCCAGGAAAGTGTGTGAAGTTTTCGTTCTCCGAAGCATGGTAGAACACTTTCCGCATATTCCCAAAATCCATTTATCATTCCAATCAATCTGAAACGTCTGGTTTCCTCCTCAGAACTCAAGTTTAATGAGTCAAGATGATTCGTCAGTGAAGTAAAAAAAATAACTAATTGTCTTAAAAAATCTGTATCCTGAAACTTCACTTTCAGTTTAGTTGTATCAGAGGAACATATTTATTGAGGAATGTAAGGAATTTCTTTTCTCAAGGCAAAAATCGTTCAATACACTTTATTTAGTCGTATATTTAAAAAAAACTGTTTCCTCTAATCAGATCTGTAATCTTTATCACGAGTTGAAAAACTTGATCATGCTTGATTGATTTTCCACATAAGCTCCGTTGTGAATAATATTGCTAAGTGTCAGACAAGTAACTCTTTTCTCTCAGAACAACCTCACTAAAACCAGACTTTTTACTTTTCGACAGAACGAACTGATAGTCCATTTTACGGTTCTTAAACTTGTCGTAGAAGGACGACGGGGTTGCCGCAACAGAATTTTCATGCGGAAAGAAAGCTAACCGTACATACTTCGATCGGATAGAACATGCATTAAATCACAAGGCCAGTGAGCCACCATCCACACCCACAGATAGGGTTGCCAGATTTCACTGTTTGAATGATTATTCACTATTTCTGTTTCTGATTCACTATTAATGAAATAGTGAATATATAAAGATCTCATCGAATGATGGAAAAAAAATAACTTATTGAACCGAGTGAACAAGTGTTGGTAGAGCTTTTAATGTTTATTAAGGCAAGTTTTAATCTCGATTAGAGCTGACTGTACTCTGATGTTAATCCCGGTTATTGCACAGGTCCATGCAGTTGTCGTCTTAGTTTGATAACTATTCGTAATACATGTCTTTGTTCAAGTGTCCAGCACTACAACAAACTAAAAGTGTGTTTCATAAATGCCTTTCATGTGTGATACACCAAAAGACCCCACGACATTTTTGGCATGAAAATTACGGAAGGGAAACAGACGTTTTTGGAAATTCAGAACAAAAGAGTAGACGTTGTCAAGGCGATGCGTCAACAAACGTAGGGATTCTTTGCTCTACATCTATTATACATGTCTCTCCAAGGCCTAATCGTAATGAGACGCAATAACCGTGAAGGAGGCTTTGGGAATTCGTGCTTGGGGAGACTGAAGCTTTCAAATTTGTCTTATGATAGCCAGCGAGCAGATCACATCGAACGACGACGGTACTTGGAAATTTTAGTTTTTATCGGGAAGTTATTGGGAAAAAGGACTTTTAGGCGACGTTTTGGAGGTTCATGCTGTTAAAGCAACGTAGTGTTATTTAAGTTCAAAACATTATTATTGAAAATCTTAACGGAGAATTTTGTGTTTTGGTGTCAGTTCATTTCAGGGCTTGATTTAAATAGAATTCGTATTACCGAAGGGTTTAGATAAAGTAGCTTCGTAACTGGGTAAATGAATATTAATAACATCAGTGGATGATAATAGCAGTCGCGCATAGGGTTCCACACGGAACCGAAATTAGGGTCAGTCGCGTCGCAATGCAATATATCGAAGGGTTTAAGAAATTAATCCAATAATTAGAGATATCACGGGTCTTCAAAATTTAGATGGACCATCGGCGACATCTCTTGGACCGCTTCGAGAAGATTTTTAGCCGAGAAGACACCCATTCAAGAAACATCGCAAGCTTATGAACTTTCTATATCAAAAAAAACCGTACGGTACAATCTACGAATATAATCGAAGAAAATTCCAATTCTCAAGTCATGAGATCTCGCATATTGTAAATTTAGCGATAATAAATGTTAACTGTTATTGTTTTCTCAAAGAGAAAAGGCTGAGAATCCATTACAGTTGCCATCAATTCGACAGTAAGTTTTATCTTCCAGACAAATTCCAGTGATCGTGATTCTGTGCAGAATCACTCTTACATATACAACAGGTAAGGAAAATGTGTATGTCAGAACCCACGAATGTAAATGAAAGTGATAATATTATTATAATATATATAATATATAATAATATTCAAAAACAAAAAAAGTGAACAGTATAATTAGTTGGTATTAGAAATACTTATTAATTAATATTAGAAAAATTAAGGAACTTGCATATGCATGTACTACTTTAACGAACTCGAGTTCTGGCACAAATGTACACACAGAATTTTATTTGAAATATCGTGTAAAATATTTATTCCATTTTGTGCATAAGCGAAGTTTAATTTCACACTTGGCTGTGGTTTAAACGATAAAGGTAATGCATCATTTTTACTCAAAGATTCCCTCCTCCCTCCCCTCCCCCCGGGTCACTATTTTTTGGCAACCCTTCTCACTGAATCAGTCTATCATTAAAAGTTCCCTCCAGAAGCGATTTCCGCCACCTCCAATAGCAGTTACATTCGCGTCAATCTTTGCCCGCGCTTTGGCGGACGCGTTGTTCTTGGACCGGACGGAGGCATCACCCAGCCGCTGGCTCTGGCCCGGCGCCAGCATCCGCGCCGCCTGGCGGCTAATCAGGGCGTCCCGCCTCACCCACACGCACGTGCCCGCATGCCACGGCACGTGCACGTGGCGCGTCTGGCCGCGCGCCCGCGATTCCCGGAAAGCGTCCGCCACGCGGCTGCAGCGCGCGATCCGGACGATTCCACAGAGTATTATATTCAATTCGATTCAACGCCAGAGTATTAGGCCTCATTCACAATGCAAACTTAAACGTAACTTAATGCTGTAACTTAGCCGCAAACTTCACACGTAAAAACAAGCGTTCACAATGACGAACGTAAGTTTCGCCTGAACCAATCAGAATTCAATGTACTGAAACTTGATCGATTCGTCTCATGATGAAAAATCTTTCCACCATGGTTTCTAGCTTTTTCTTCGAGATTCCTATCGATTTGTCTTTATACACTCGCAAGTAGATGTTGTAGTAGTGCTTACATTTCCTTCATCTTATAAACAAGGATTCTCATGAACCAAATTCAGGAGTAATTTCGTCGGACATAATTAACCTGAGATTGCGAATAAACTAAAGTCACAATAACAATTGTCCAAATTCTTACATTGAATTCACTACACGCATCAAAAGCGTTCGTAAAATAGTTCTCTACATTGCAATAACAATGACATAACCACAAACTACTAGAACACAATCTGAAATCGAACTTCCATGCTGCTCTCTGATTGGTCTATGGTAGAATTCCGACGTAAACTTAACGTAAAAGTGGAGCTTGCGAACTCCTAAGTTTACGGTCTTACGTCAACGGTTACGTCAAGGCATTGTAAATGGTCTCGCTTAATAAACACATTTCTAGGATTTGTGGCTACGTTACGTTTACGTTAAGTTTGCATTGTGAATGAGGCCCTAGGGAGTTTTTGCACCCTCGAACGTGAAGGACTATCTATCTTCTGCGCATGCGCAGGTGCCACTAAAGTGATGCGAAACTTGGACTGCGCATGAGCAAAAGATCGATAGTGCTTACTGTTCAAGGTGGCAAAAACTCTATTATATGAAATTCGATTCCGGAATCGATTCTTTTCTTTCGATTTCTGTGGAATCGGTATTCGATTCCTTCGTTTCCGATTCTTGAAGGAATCGATTCCAAAAGGCCGGAATCGAATCAAATTAATACCTTCCGACATTTGAAAAAATATGCATATCCTGCGCTTTGTTGTATTTTTCAGGGTTTTTGTCGTTTGTTTTTATCATTAATGTAGTAGTTACTTTATTATTAATTTTATTAAAGCCCATGTTGTGTTTGAATTCTATCTCCCACCACGCCTCCACCTTCCGCGTATCGAGGATTCCATTCAAGCCCAGGATTGTTTGTGTTGTGTTGGCAGATTAACATCCGGCCAGCACGGATTACTGTATTCCATAAATAGCGATGTATAGGGACGTAAAATGTGTAAAGGAATCGATTCTGGAATCAATCTCATAATCGGAAAGTTGGGAGACGATTCTAGAATCGAATCGAAATAAAGGAATCGTTTCCCAAAGAATCGATTCACATAAGAACACCGTTCAGCACCGGTATCGAGCAATTACTATTTAATAAAACACAACCAAGTGCTAATTAATTACATTTTAGTAATATTAATAATAATAATAATAATAATAATAACTTCGTGATCGAAAAAATATTATAAATGAAGCAATACAATTAAAATAAAAAAGTAATATAATGTATTTACAAAACAACGTATTAATAGAACATAAATGAAAAATATAATATATTATACATCATCAATAGTACGAACTAATCAACGAAATTTAATGGATTCAAAAAACACAACTTCACACTACGCGATCCAGACAGGAAAAGAGTTTTCTTTATAATGAGGTGCTAAAAATTTAATTTGAACTAAGAGGTTTGGTTTGAACGAAGCGAAAGGAGGAGGCGTGGTGGGCGACGCAATTCAAACACAATATGGGCTTTAATAAAATTTATAATAAATAATAACTACATTAATATTAAAACAAACGACAAAAACCCTGAAAAATACAACAAAAGCGCAGGAATATGTATATTGTTTTTCAAATATCGAAGGTATTAATTTGATTCGATTCCGGCCTTTTGAAATCGATTCCTTCAAGAATCGGAAATGAAAGGAATCGAATACCGATTTCACAGAAATCGAAAGAAAAGAATCGATTCAAGCTGAATTCAATCGAATTCAGCCGCAGTCTGGGAGGACTAACCGGCCGGTTGCTCTGATCGAGTTTCCCTTTGTTTCTCCGTTTAATATCAGGCGAATACCGAAGTACATTTTTTGTAACATTAACAAAAACGTAACGGACTGCGCGCGATCTTCTCCTCGTCTTCCCTTGAGAGTGAGTCAGCAAGAATAGAGGCGACTGTAGAAACGATCAGAGTAAATCAATTTGGGCTGTTATCAGAACTCTGCGAAGGAAATAAACGCAAGTAATGTAATTTCAGCGGACGCGTAGGTGCGTATTTTTCCACGGACGCTCGCAAATAGCGGACCTTGAATCAGGGCAGGTGTTTTCACTGATCGGAGAGTGCCTGAATTAGACGAACCTATAAAGACATGAAGTAAGAATGGCTACTCTAGCCACAGAATAGTAAGAACACAGGAGGCGGGGACGGCACTCCGACAAAATTTATTTCGGAATTGTGGAACATAGATCCACAGAGTATTCTGAATTCGTTTTAATAGCATTGTGTGTTTCCTGATCTTATCCAGAATCGTGGAGTGCAGCTATTCTCCAATCTGTTTGTAAGAATCAAGCTGATACGAATTGCCCAGAAAATTATCGTGGCATTAGTCTTTTACCAGCGCCAAGCAACTTTTTCGTTGTAAATTCTCAACAGTCCACTAAGTGAATGTAAAATTTCAAATTCCAGACAGGCTTTAAGGGAAACTTCGCGACCACCGACAATTTCTTCGTGTTAGATACACTAGTAAAACAGGCGCTTTCACTTAAACAGGGCCGTTTATACTGTAATTTATACTGCATTATACTGCACTGCATTTCGAAAAGGTTTTGGCTCAATCAATACGGAAGCTTTATGACGAAAACTAAATGAACTGTACGTCTCACGTAAAGCTTTAAATGTGTTGAAGCGCGAGTTCAGAGAAGTAAATTTCTGCGTCAGGTGCGGCGACGGAAGTACAACGCAAAAATGAAATCGTCAGTAGGAGTAAGATAGAGTTTCCTTTCGCACCGCTATTGTTTATCTTGTTTATAACGAATTAATGACTTGGGTTCCTGGAAGTGGATACAGCTGCTCCGCGAAAATTTATGAACTGAAAATTCCGGTTACTGTATGCTGACTGTAAGTTTTACGCTCGGACCTATTGAGGGCTTTCAGAAGGAGTCTAAAACGCTAGGAAGGAAAATAATTTTGAAACATGGGACTAAAACATTCCAAAAGCGAAAATTGTCTCCAAGAATGGGTTTTATTTGAGGCAAGAAGTAAAATGTTATTAACCGCAGGATGATCTCAACCCTCTCAAAACGTTTACATATCTTGGTGCAAATTTTTCCATGAATGGAGGATGGAATAGTCCCGGGTTAAAGTAGGGTGAACGGTACACCTTAGAGAAGCGATGCGGCGGGGGAGGGGAGGGGAGGGGAGGGAAAAGAAGGGAGGGGATGGGGAAGGCGAGGCGTTGGGTGGGTGCAGACGAGCAGGAGGAGGAGGATGGGAGTTTCCTTAAGCCCTCCCTCAAATTACGCTACGCGCTCTGATAGAAATGAATAAAACTTACCAAAAGGCGGTTATTACGGCAGAAGCCATCAAGGAACGACAAAAATTGATACCTGAATCATACTCAACCTGGTTCTCTCGAACCATGGCCTATTCCGCACTGAACACTTTCGCGCATGAGGAGTGGCCTCTTTCTTGCTGCACTTCCACTCGAAACCATCACTCAATTCCTTTCGCTTGGCCAACCTTATCGGACACTTGCATACAGGACACGAAAAGCCTGCAGCAATCAAACTACGTTCTTGCACCCATTCATTACAGCCAAACACCCTTTCCGGCGCAACGCGTAAAGAAAGCCACATTTATTCTCACAATCGTAGCACAACACTCGACACTCAAAAACAAAAATCACAAAGAATTTGAAGAACGTAAGAAACGTAACTGTACAACAACTACCCCAAACAGGAATCAGTTGCACACCCACCATGTCCCAACCAGTATTTCGGAATGAAGCTCAGACAAGAAATTGCCTCCCCTAACTTATGACGTCACGTCCGTGACCAATTACGAACCATTAAAATTATTTCAGTAGTGTATTTATTGCAATTCATTTAAATCGCGCGCGCGGCAGCCTCGCCGGCGAAACCGCCCACACTTTGCTTTTTATAAGTATGTATAAGTTATGCGTATTGCTCCCCACTCCTCCCTACCGAAAGGTTCCCCTCATAATTAGGTTGCACCGAACGACTTCCTTAGGTTGCACCGTACACTAGACTTCAGCTAGTAACGTAGTTGAATAGTCACGTCATGGAATAGTAGATCAAGGATTGCAATCAAGAAAGAGTAGATCAAAGATCAAGTAGAGGAAGAATTGCAATCAAAGAAATCGTTTGCGCAGTGCCCAGGGTACCGGAATTACCTTTAAAGCCGTACCACAATAATGTTTAAATCGCTAATTCTCTCAGCTATGATAAATGAGCGGAAATATGGGGGATTGATAGGAAAGATTGATAGGAAAGCATCGAAACAGATTATTACAAATTAATTATCGGAGTCTCTAGCAGCAAATATGGACGTCTTAAGAGAGGTGGGCAGTGTAGGGATTTCGAAAATTTTCCAAATGAAACCCATTAAGCTTTGGATGAGATTAGCAGGTGAACAGACTGACACGCTTATACATAGATGCTTTAGAGTGGCAGTTACAGAGACGTGACCAAACAACTGGTCGTGTGTGTGTGTGTGTGAGTGTCAATCTGACACAGCCACTATAGCACAATTGTATCAAACCAAATGGAATATTTAATACTTATTGTTTACTAATAAGGTTGGTTTAAAAACTGACGAACTGGCCAGTTTGGCCTCTGACACCATGGAGGGTGTTGTTGACGGTTTGCTTGTTTGCAAAATGCAATAATTTGTAAAAATTACAAATAGATTTTAAGGAGGAATGACATAGTTTATGAAGACTTCTGAAGACAAGGAAAAGTGTTCCTCGAAACATCAAGAGATAGTAAATGCCTCAGAAAGTTTAAAAAACACATTTTAATAAATTTCCAAAACCTCAATTATGAATTTTTATCAACCATTTTGGTTTTCAAACGTGTAATATTAGACTGTCTAAAATAAACTGCACAAAGAAATCTAATTACTTGACTATTTCTTTACATTTCCAATTCGAAAAGACGAATTGCAGACCCTGGTTACAGTTTAAGAATCCCATTAACTGTGTTTAGTGAAATCTAGTGCGAACCCAGATGCCACTCATCCAGCAATTTATTTATTTATTTATTTACTTATTTATTGATTTAGTTATGTTTTTGCTCGAGTCAAAGGGACCAGGAACCTGCTATTAAAATGAAAACCCGAGAGGTGACATAACACTATCCACATTCGCTAATTTCCGCGCGGCGGCTATGCGTACTTACAGTTGGAGGTGAGGTCATACCCGTGGGACATTTTTTAGGCGTCACCATCCAATTCTTGGGAGTCATGTTATTAGCGAGGATCGACGCGAGAGCTTGAAGGCTGCGAAAAGTCCCTCGTTGGATGTGGTGAGCTGGAGGGAGGTGGAAGGCCGCCTTCACGAAGTGGTGGAGCGTTGGCCCTGGCCAAAAGTGCAGCTCCTGCCCGGCCCCTTGGCGCACCGGTACTCGATGTCACTCGGGGAACTACCTTGCGACACTGCGAGTAATTGCAGGAAACTCCGCAAATCCAGGAGGCACTAGATGCTGGCCCGGCGGATAATAGGGAGTTTTGCCACCTCGAACGTTAACGCACTATCGATCTTCTGCGCATGCGCAGATGCACCAAAAGTGAGGCGAGACATGCAGAGGCGTATCTACGGTATGGCAGACATGACACGTGCCATAAGCGCCACTCACAAAGGGCGCTATTTAGAGTATACCCGCTAAAACAAATAGCAATAACCCTAATTTGAACTATCCTGACAGGGGCGCCAATTTTATGCTTGCCATGGCCGCCTAATACATAGATACGCCTCTGGAGACATGAACTGCGCGTGAGCAGAAGATCGATAGTGCTCACCGTTCGAGTTTGCAAAAACTCCCTAATGTGGTGTATGGTGGGTAGCTATACCCACACGGAAAAATACCGAGTGGGTAAAATACCCACTCGGAATTTGGAGTGTGAGAAATATTCCATAAACAACAAATTCCATAAACGAACGAAGTTTCTCGGTATTGGGTAGACTCAAAACGTATATGCGATCAACTATGTTGAAAAATCAGCTCAACAGTTTATTGCGATTTTACATATTTATAGCGACATGACCGACAAAAACGATTTGCAACAATTTTAATTGAGTTTGCATACAAAATGTAAAGCGCAGCTGATTTTGCATTGCAAAAATGAACTGCTGAAGTTGCATAAAATAAATGTAATAACGAGGTAGCGGATTTTTATGCCCTAAAAATTTTTGAAATATGCTTTTTAAAATATGCATTTATGACCTAAAAATTCTGAAATATGCACTTCAATATGCAATTAAAATTAACAATATTTCATTTCCTGTCTAAACCTTCTTGACAAAATTCAGGAGGAGCATGCTTGGTATGAAAAAAAAGTATGCAAATATAATTTAACTTAACTTACTTCTCGGGAGAAATAATTGCAGTAAATATGCACTTTAGTGAAGTACAGTGTAGGTTTTCTTTTACTTTCTCTGCCCATCTTAAAAAATATATCAAGAAATATACAACATTTGCACAAGTATTTTATCTAAAGAAAAGAGAAAAACAACAACAAATTTGACAAGCTTTTCTAATCAATGAATGCTCACAAATAAATAGATTCTATGAAAACCTGAAACGTTTTCTCTATTTTATTGAAATGTGAAAAATATGCGCCTATAATTACACGAATATGCATCAACAAGAAAATTCGGCCAATATGCACAAATATGCACTAACTATTAATCTGTATAGCGTCATATTCTTCGCTAACTGCAACCTCACATTCACATGCTGGTCACCTGCTTTCAACAGATCGACTACAAGGTCGCTCAATGAACAAATAACGGCAGTTAAACGCACATTCTGTTCATTTTAATATACTATTAAATTTAGTGTTTATATTATAAAACGGCTTATTGAAAACAAGTTATTACACATCTATGATCTACTACTTTAAAGAAAAAAGTCACGGAATTTGGTTCAGTTTGGTTGAGCTCAAACTCAGGCGCGGCCAGGGCCGGGTTTCTAAATAAACTGAGTAGGCTGCAGCCTAGAGAAGCAAAGTTTTGGGGGCGGCAGTTACGCAATTTATTCAAAAGTTAAAAATAAATAATTTGGACGTTAATAACATTTTTCGTACGAATTTAAAACAATTCTTTAACATTTTAAACATGAAAATACGTTTATTCTCTCTACATTCGTACTTTCTAAAACTATAATATAATACAAATTTACAAATCTTGTAATGTAACTTTCTTGTAAGTAGTGTAAACTAATTTGGTTTGACAACACTGCATGGCGGAAGGTGCAAATGCAGCAATTCCATCTAAGGACGCTAGGTCCTGCACTGCCATTATCGAGAACTAACGATATCGAAACTTGGCCTGTTATCGGGATGCGCCCCCGCAGGGGGGGTCGTGGCTGCGTAGGTGGACACGACCTCTGGTGGAGAGTTGGAGACGACCACCCGGACCTCCAGTTTCACGGCGACACTCACGTCGGTAGTCTCAAAGTGGAGGCAGTGTGCAGGCGATGCTAAGCTCCTGGTCGACCGTTCAACCCGGCAACCCACCAGTTGGGCCCCTGGTGCATCGACCTTGAGGCAGGATTGGGTGAAGGAGACCTAGGGTACTCTGGAATCCACAAATAGAAGTCTGGCGGGACATTACCTACCGTCAGGCTGCCTTGGTTACGGTCCAATCCAGATCGATAGCCTGAAGGTGCAGGCACTGGGAAGACGGGATGGGGGCCACGAGCCGCCCGGAACTTAGTTCGGGTGGCCCCCAGGCTCTTGGCTTCGTCGTGGCAGTGGCCCGATACTCTGGGCATAGAGGAGGGACTAGGTGTTCCGGCGCATGTGAGTGGTGCGTCGTCATACAGGCAACATTGACTCTGGCACTAGCCCGGATAGCTAGTAGCTCTGAGCTAGCAACTTAGACCCAGGCATTGTATGGGGAGGTTGCCGAGAAGGCCAACTGCGTTCCGGCGGGATACGGATATTGGTCCGAGGGGATACTCGTACCCCCTGAGGGAATGTAGGTTAGAGGCTAACGCCTAACCTAGAGGGTTATTATTAGATTAGACCGCATTATTAGATTAGAGGGCAAGCCCCGGGGCTTGTGCAGAGGGTGCCAATACGGCATGCACGTATACACATATACTGGTATCGGGATTCGCCGACCACATCGAAAGAATGCTGGAAGCGTCACGGATCTCTTGCCACCGTTTATCGCTCAAACTCGAGACGGTCAGGCGGCCGTCATAGGTGCGTCAAACTGGAACAGCCATCAAACTGAACAGCCTGGAAACATGTCAAATGATTTATTGCTAATTAATTGCAAATTAATTGCCACGATTTGGAGTTAATTGCCACGTATCTTCGGGCGAAAACGGGTGTAAGCTGGCTTGACGCCACGTACCTGCGACACGAATTTCACTGAAGTGTGTGCTGGCGTCTCGTCAAGCCAGCTCACATCCGATATTAGGGAAAAAATGGCCTATGACGCGTTTCAAGACCGATTCCATTTCTTAACTCAATTGTGTGATTAGACAGATATGGAAGAGGAATTGAGGAAAGAGGCCACCAATCTTTACCACGTTTACACAAATGATTTGGATTCGGATTTCACTGAAGAGTGCACCCACTTTCAAAAGCACTGTGCTGTAGGGATTGATCACCTATCTGATAAATTCTTGGAAGGAATTTCGAACGTTCTGTGGTATAATTCCTTACAAGATGTTCACCTCAGTTTGGACACTTCTTTAAGAGTAAGTTACCTGCTGCAAATTGCGCAGGAGAACGTAGTTTTTCCTGCTTTAGAAGAAATAAGAAACACTCCACAACTAGTATTTCTGAATTACGGTTAAGCTAACTTTCTTTATTTTGTATTGAGGCGAATACAACAAAAACACGTTCATATGATGACATTATTAACGAGTTTGCCATTAAGAAATCTCGTCAGAAAGCGATGTAAATTTGAACATGCACGAAAGTACACAATGTAATTCTTATTTACTAACCAATAGTATATTGTTAGACATTAATTAGACATTAACATTGTTTAGACATTAATCATTGTAGTAGTCTATTTTTTCAATCAATCAATAATTTCACATTTTCGTAATGACATTTCACGATGTAAGACAACTCAATTAAAATTGAACCCAGATCTTCAATTACGCAAAACATAGGCTTTAGCACTGCGCATGCGCCCCGCGATGCCATTTATTGTGACCCGCGAAAGGCTTTTAGTCCAAAAGTAAAAGTCCCTTTCGATCCAGTGGTTGGGCGAGAACATAGTGTTGCCTAGCGGCACGCGCTTGTGGCGGTGGGGGATCTTCTCCCCCGCTGATGGCGAGATCTGGCGCCGTACCTACCGGTCGACTAGCCGGGTTGCGCCCCTCAACCAGGTATCTCCCAACAGCGGGGCACCCACCCCCAGCCGGGATCAAGCTGGTAAAGCTCCCGACCGGTCTCCCGGCATGTGTGGTAGTGTAGCTCATGTAAGTGTAAGTGTGTGTAAGAGGAAGGAAAGGACAAGGAAGAAGAAGGAAAGATCGCGCGCGGTCCGTGACCCGTTTGTTAGGGTACTGCTCCGGCATTCGCCTGGTGTTTATCGGAGAAAACCACTGAAAAACTACCGATCAGAGCAGCCGGCCGCAAGAATTCTCGTCCAGACAGCTACTGAATTCGACCTAGCTGACAAGCTAGTGTCAAAATCCTGCTGCCGTCGGGACTCAACAGTACGGGGAAGTCAGGTGTGGTTGTCCGAGTAATGAAATATGGCCCTCGACCATTTTAAAAGTTTTAGGTTTGGGCCGTGAGGCTTTGGAAGTTGGACATCCCTGCTTTAAATTATTTAATTAATAAATAGTTATATTTTCTATTTATTGCATTTACACTCTTGCCAGGTGGCTTGAAGAGCCTTTTCTCAAAATGCCACATTATATTGCCCTGAATAGTCTGGTTAAAAGGCGGAAAATCGGGGACTGAACGTGTTTACTGAAATAACATTTTTGTCATTACGTAAGTGTACGGAGGCTCTTTCATCATGTTCAGAGGGCCACGGGCCTCCTGAGCACACGCCTGTGGCTGTGTCGCAAACAGCGAACCGGCCTCCCTCGCAGCGGCGTAGCGTAGTGGGGGCGGCAGGGGCGGCCCGCTCCGGGCGGCAACATGTTCACAATAAACAAATAATAATAATAATAATAATAATAATAATAATAATAATAATATTTTTCCTCGCACGCACGATTCGGGCCGATTGAAATGAGTACAGAATCTGTGTGATGCCATCCTTTAAAATCAAATGCATATTAATGACATGTTGCTCATCCGACTGGCAGAAATCAACTATAACAGACTTGTAGGGGACTTAGGCCGCGTATTATATTTTTGTGACTGGATGTTTATAATATTCAGCGAGAATGACTTCTATTATTTAAAAAATAGTGTTCAATATTGTATAATAACACCTCCATTACAGTATGGATAAATGCCTTCAGGGAATCCCGTGAAAATATCAATAATAACTGCGTCGTTTTAGGTCTATTGCAGTGATTTTGTATTTTATATTCAATTCGCTAATGCACTTAATCTTGGGCGATCTCCACGGTATAATCATACGTGTTCGATACCTGTTGTATCAATGTAAGTTGGCAAACGTGTAGGCAATTTTGTAATAAATGCGATTATTATATTGTAGAACATTTATACATTCCTTTTTATTTGTACTCTATACAATAAACAATAATTACGATTGTTCTTTGCGGAAGAGTTCTTCAGAAGTGTTGTATATTTTCAGTCATTTAACTGAAGTACCTAAATAAGGGGGGCGGCGAGATTTTCCTCCGCCCCGCGCTGACATCGACGCTAGGCCACTGCTCCCGAGGGCCGCAGCGCTGGGCGCCCGGGCGAAACCAGCGGAGTGCGCGCGCCCGGCCCGGCCCAGCCCGCCCCCGCACAGTGGCACCAACCACACCCGCACGCACGCAGCTAATTTACCTTCCAGCGGGCGTGCTGTCGTAAATTTTACCATATAGCAGATTTTTTTGTTTTGCTCTCAACTCATTGTTGTCAACGACTTCTGCGTTCTTGGTATTCCTTGCAGGTATCTTTAGTGATGCATTTCCTGCAGCCACTGCTTAGTTTGCCACGCTATATTCAGTTTTGTAAAACGCTCTATTCGGATAAGTGCATAGTGACGTAAACTTTACGCTGCTCGCCGGCTGTTGTGCTAAAATATTGTATAAATAATTTGGCCTAATTGAAATTTCTGTAAAATGTCCAGATAAAGAATTCATGTGAACGAAAATCATAATATTCTTCAAGAGCTGTCTGATTGGAGGAAGATCATGAATTGGATAGTGACAGTGACAGTAAACAAATGTTGAAAATATAGAACGTTCATCAGAACGATACTGGATCGGAACAAGATCTTGTATGATACTAATACGAACGTTTATCACGGATAATGTTTTTTGGTAGTAAAATATCATTCTTAGATATTATGATGCGACATAAATTCCATTGTACTACAATTTCTTGATTTTTTCCAGAGTCATTGAATGTCCTAAAATTTACGACACGCGCCTGCTGGTGTGAACATTTTACCGCGCGCCCGCTGGAAGGTTACGGTGGCTGTATACCTGAGACGGATGAATATAGACCGGAAAAATATGTTAGAAATGAAACGTCAAAATATGTACATAAATATGTAATGAAAACAGTAAAGTAGTAATAAAATACGTCAAATCGGACATATATGTAATATTTAAAATACTCTAATTATAAAACTCATTTACATAATACGATCTTAAATTTATAAAAAAGTTCCTATACAAATTTTAAAAACAATTCAAATGTTTTAAAAATCATTTAGAATACACAAGTTGATGCCCACCTGCACCGTACAACTTTCCCATCAGAAGTAAAGCCTTCCCAAATTGTGATCAATTATGTAGTTTAGCGGCCAGACTAGACGCAATAGAAG
>JAHLJT010008756.1:125719538-125745336 GCA_031308135.1 Acheta domesticus
AGCACGAAATCTATAGTAGATCTCGTGGTTGGCACATGATGAAAATCACTTATTTGCACATTTACGAAAGAAATACATTTTTCTATTTCTGAATCGTTCTAATTCAATTCTCTCTGAAGACCAAAATTGGCACATGTGTGTGCATTTTTATCTTCTCTGTATCTCCAGAAAAAGTTCACTATTGTAAAAACAAATTTCGTCTTTTTGGGTTAGGGGGGGGTACCCCATGGGAAATACCCATACTATGGGCATAGAGAAAGATTTGCGAAAGAAACTATCTTTTTATTTACGCTATCGATCTCTGTGATGACAAAATTTCATTGCAACGGCCGGAGGGAAATGTCCTGTAGCATGAAATCTAAAGCTATCAAAGTACTAGGGCGCGTTAGACTTATTTCTGTTTGAGGGATATTACAAACGCGATTTTATTTCTTCTAAATTTTTCGTACCACACCGCCTTCGGCATTCTCTTGTAACAAATTGACGATCTTCCAATAAAATTTACTTTTGAAATAATTGCTTGTTCTAGATCCATGGTTTGTAAATATGCAAAAGTTAAGCATTAAAATTATCTCCCATGATATCACACCCTCCCTTAATGACAGCAAAAAAGAAAAATGACTAGTTTAATGAAATACAATGGACGCGTTTGATTTCATCCTAAACTTCACAACAGCAGTTCGAGTCGAGTCGTCAAAGACGTTGATGGCGGGGGTACCGGTCCATCACAATTTGACGAACACTTCGACGATCGTCAGGCGAGAACGAAACGTCTGGTGAAACGATTAAATTGACGTTTGACGCGTCGTCAGTGGTTTGACGGTGCGTCAAAGCTACTTGATCAGAGTTGGTGAAACAGACCGAATTTATAGTATATTTACCGCGTATAACGCAATATAGTGTATATACTGTGTAAACTGTTTCTTTGCATAGCAAGAATATAAAAAGGAGTTGCTGTTCAATAACGCGAAAAGTAATAGCAACTATTCAATGACCGAGGGTCTCGTCGTTGGAATCTTCTGTCACATGACAACTGTGAAGCAAACAGTGACGCAATATGACAAGTCAGTGGATACGCAGGATGAGAATAGGACGAACAACCACAATCAACTATTTGCATTTTTCAGTCAAGATGGAAACTGTTTCATGTTTTTGGATTTTTCCCGAGTTTCTGAGTATCTAACGAGAACCAAAGACACCTCTCATATGCCCAGGGGGGGCAGTACATTTCTTTCAATTTCTGCGCGCTTGGAAATGTAGAAATATAGATAAATGGATGGAACTGAGAAAAGAAATACACATAATGAGATAGAAGAAAAAGATTGATAAGCAGGGAGAGAGAAAAAATGTTTTTTAGAGGAAAGAAATGAAAGAAGTAGAAAGAATAGAGGTAAAAGGAGGAGAGAGGAGAGAAAGAGAGAGAGAACAGAGAGAAGAGAAAGACATAAACAAAGAGACAAGAGAGAGCACGAAGAAAACATTCGGGAAGACGAAGAAGAACATGCAAAATAAAAAAGGCAAAAGCTCCAAAAAAAAAAAAAAAGATCTTGAAGCGAAGAAAATAAAGTAACAGACTGAAAGGTAAGGAAACCATGAAGTGCAGAAGAGCAAAAGATAGAATTCCGATGACTGGACTGCTTTTCGTCCCCCGTCCCCACTTCTCCCCTTCCTTCGTCCCTTCCTCGTCCTTTTCCTTTTACTCGCAGAAAGAGACGGCGCGGCAGCAGCGGGCGACGGTAGATCGCCGCGGTCGCCATGACGACGGGGCCCGCGGGCCGCCCAAGGCGCTGTACCTCGCCTCGCCGCCCTTTCCGTCCCCGCCCCCCACCCTCCCACCCGCCCCGCCACCCTACCGCGCCCGCTCGCCACTTGTCACTCGGCAATCGATACGGCATTTAGCGGCGGAGGGGCCCGAGAGCCCTCGCCCCCCTCGGGTACCGAACCACCCGGCGCGGCGCGGGCGCGGAGTCGCAGACGTCAGAAGGGGTCCCCCGCGGCGGGGGGAGAGGAGCGGAGAGGAAAGTGTCTTCTGATGGACTCGGACGCTCGGATGGAGCGGCCCAAAGGGGAGGCGAGTGGTGAGAATCAAAGGCGTGCGAAATGTGTTGCGGGTGGGCGGCGTCGGCGGCGCGCCTAAACGCCCTGAAGGAGCTGCGCACTTTCCATTCACGCGCAAGGTTTAATGCAAGGATGTCCAACTTGCAAGGTCTCAAGGGCTTGAACAACAGAAACCTTTAACATGGTTGCGGGCCGGTATTCACAGCACTCGGACGATCCACTCCTGACTTCTCCCGTATTGTTGATCTCGACAGTTTGTCCGGCTGCTTTGAAACGGAGGAATGGAATCATGCATGATATCAGCATGTGGCGGGCGATGG
Source organism: Acheta domesticus (assembly GCA_031308135.1). Classification (NCBI taxonomy): domain Eukaryota; kingdom Metazoa; phylum Arthropoda; class Insecta; order Orthoptera; family Gryllidae; genus Acheta; species Acheta domesticus. The sequence continues at coordinate 125,721,917 of JAHLJT010008756.1, forward strand.
TGTGTAACGGTTAGCGAACCGGACTGTTATACCTAAGTTCGCGGATTCACAAACCCGATCGAAGCCATGATTTGTAGGTGGCGAAAAAATCCTTCGTTACGCCTTCCTTCGGAGGGGAAGTAAAGTCGGCTGTCCCGTGTTTAGTAGATTTATGCATTTGAGAGATCCTCGAGCCAAAATGACGCCTGCCGAGCAAAATTCAAATTCGGCCTGCGTTTCGTCGCCCATGGAGTACCTTATTTCTCCGGTAGTTGGTGAAAAGGAGTGTAGCGAAATTTGCGTGGTCAGACGGAAGAGCAAGCCTACTCGTGGCCTGAGTCTCGCCACGTAAAATAAGGCAATTCAATTAACTTCAATCAGGTCGGACCATGCGTAAAGCAGTGAAACAGATTGGGATGATTTGAAAATTTCTAAATTTACTACAAACATTCTTAAATCTAAACTAACCTATTTTTACATCAAAGGGGCGTTGTCCCCGACAGCGGGCGTGCGCTAGGTGCACAATGTTCTCGCGCCGAGATGGATGCAAGGGACTTTCACTTTTGACTAAAAACCCTTTCTCAGGCGCCGCAGGCCGCCAGTTGTACAGCCCTACTTTAGTGCATGGTGTGTTGCCCCCTCTCCCGAAAAAATGTATACCCCTCAAAAAGAAAAGTGAAATCGCTTCATTCAATCTGCTTGTAGTATTATAACAGTTTCTAAGTAAATAAAAATTAAACTCGATATATTACTGAAATATCTCTTCCTTTTTATTTTTTTCCTTATAAGAAAGATAAAAATTCCTTAATTATTTCTTTAATTTTGATTTGTAAGAAAGAAGTAAATGCAAAGCAACAACAATGAATGTTTTGAACAGTGCCTGAACGTCAGTAAGAGACTCATGTCCATTTACATCGAAGAACGTATTTTTCACTGCTTCAAGTGTCCTGATTTGGCTCGCTTCCCTTTAAATTTCGTTTAAAGGCAGATGAAATGAAATAATAATTCATTTTTAATATCCTCATTTTATAAAATCATAACCCGCTGCAATGAAAATTAAATTCGCTTCAATACTGTTGACGTTTCGAATAAATAAATTAAAATGAAATGAATGTTTTCCAAATCACAGAGTTATACTTGACCGATTTTCTTGTTAACCAATAAATGTAAAATGATAAGTACGGCAACGAATAATAATTGCTGCTTATAACCTGTGGTAATGTTTCGAATGCACAGTCGAAACTGTTTTACTCAAAACATTTTAAAATAAAAATTGTTAAGGGTTTTCAAAATGAAGATAATTAACTAGCGTGCTTATGCGCGAACTCGCGTACTATACCCCTACCCTCTTCCTTATTTTTCCATTTCCATGTTAAGCCTGTAATATACATTATTCTTCAAGACCCTCATCCACCATCACTTGTTCTAAATGTCACCTTGTAATATATTGATAACAATCTAATACACCCTGGTCAATACAAACTACTCTTATTTAACTTTATCGAGCAAAGAGGTACAACCGTGTAACTCAATCGCATCGAACATCACGTAATTAGTAATTTCGCATACAGTTGCAGATTCTACTGCCTCCGAACATGTGGGGTAGAATCGAGAAGCGTCGAACCAGCAACAGTGTAATAGAATGGTCAAGATCTCATTCTGTAGATTAAGGTATGAGAAACGTTTCTTTGAGACCTTTGGCCTCAAAATGTTAGCTTTAACGGCCCTAGAATGCTTCGTTTAGAAGTTATTTAACGATATAGATTCAAAAAACAAAAATTCTGACGTGCGTTGCGGGTTGCATTTTACTTCAATATTCATCTGCGTTTTTTAAACAAATCCTTCACATTTATAAAGTTAAAGCGCAATTCGTCACGTCTCCGTGAAATTCTTTTTCTTTTAGAGTCATTTATAAAGATTGGTTGCGAGTGAGAGCCGCAAAGGGAAGGAATACTACTGAAATAATATTGGAGACGACACTTATGGCGGGTGGCCAGGTGCTGCTGACATGTCCGTCACTCCAGCTGCCATCTTGGAAATTGGAGCCGATCGGGAGGAGGGTCATTCGCATTGCAGGTGGCCGTGAAAGCGATGGAAAGGGCACATTGAGTGCGAGGAGGGACAGGGAGGGATAATTGTCTTGGACGCCGGAGTGGGAGGGGCGAAGTAGGGAGTATGCAGGAGGATCGCTGGGAATGCAAACGGCAATGGTTCGAGCGCCAATGGGAGATTGGAGTGAGATCGGGGAGACGATGGAACACGTGAAGGGTTGCCTGCGCATACAGATGTCGGGTTGGGGGGAGCGGGTGGGGAGATAGGACGTTAAGGAGCGTCTGAGGCATTGCATCCATTGTTCGCTTGAATCTATTGAGGTGCAAGGTTGAAAGAACTTAGTGAAGAATTTCTAGCTGCGAGGTTAAAATTAAAAATATAGCTAACTGACGATATTGGTGTATAATAGAATAAGTGTTCGTTTTAATAATTTAAAGTAACGCTTACATATTATAGGACGGCGGAAGTGTTTGAAATGGAAACTAACAGATTTTGAGAGTTAAAAATATTAGTTCTTTGTAAAATTCCTCCCTCATCAAACTCCTCTGATTCACATTGTAATAAAAGACCTCAACTGCTCCAGAGACAAAACAAATTACAATTATTTTCTTTTTAATCATTCTTCGTTTTAAGTTATTGCTATTATAATGCATAATAAGAGTGTGCTAAAACGTAGCGTCTATTTTGCTATATACTCCAAAAAGTCTTCTTTTGAGTTTTTTCAATTAACTTCTCTTCTATCCAGTGGCACTTTCTCAGGGGTGAAGAGGGAGGAAATTTTGATATTGAAAGGAAATGTCTAATTGTTAGTTGATAGCTTTGAGCAAATTGACTTTTTAAACAAGATTTAAGAAATCCGCTCCATCGAGAGCCTCCGTCTAAATCGCTCTGAAGAAGAACTACCAGACTTTTCCCTTCTCGTGTGTAAATTGGTCCATATCTGACAGCGCTCCTGCGACCAGAAGAGGAAGCTTCTTTAAATATTTACAGGACAGTACAGCGCGGCATACAATTTGAAGAAAAACGAGTGCAAAATCGTTCCAGTTCGGCCCAAATGAACACACAATAACAGCCTGGTTTCTCATTTTATTGACAGTTTTGAAAACTGCTGAAGTACGTATGCTAACCAGAGATTAATCCATTTGGTGGGACCGGGGCGATCTTTTGGTAAGAATGCCTTATCACTTTTATTTATAAACATTAGAAGAAATCAAATTGGCCTGGTAAACCTGTACTTAATCAATAACACAAAACTATTACCTATATCGCAAAAATGTATGCACTAAAAGTATAAAATTGGCGTAATAAACGACTTGGTCAACAGTCACTAATGTTTCCAGAGCAAACAGACGCTGGGAACCATGGTTACCACTATATGAACTTCACGATGCAAACGCTCTAATTTCAAAAAATGGTAGATATACTTACCAGAGAACGTTTACACTTAAGTTTCGGGTTCACAAGGCTCACTGAGAATGGTAATTCCTAAACAAATTGACCCCATCTGGTTAGAATATTTACCAGAGGAGTATAAAGGGAGCTATGTCCAAGAAAAAGCCTTCTCCCTACGCGTACTGCATCTGTACGCGTCTTTTAACTAACTGCATCATCGTGTTACGGGACGTGGGCGATATCAGATGCCGTCAAGGACACCGAAGGGTAGAACGTTACCGACATAGTGAAATTTCACAACGCGCGTTTAGATAACAATAAACATCTTCATATTCATTAAACAATCGATTCTCGCTTATCATATTCTTCAAAATAATCGATTGTCCCAAGAATTCTTTCATCTTTGTCGAGGGTCTTCAAACCTTGTTACATGTTAAAACGAGCCCACTGATGTCAAAACGAGAAGGGGAAGCGGGTAACCACGACTACCTCGCCTTAAACGGCTCTTCTTGGGCGTTTAACTGCGCGTGAGTGTAACTTCCAGTAATCGCGTTTAAAGTACGTGGTAAAACTCGCGAGCATCTTAAACGCGATTAACTCGAAGATAAACGACGTTAAACCCAAAATCGAAGGTGATGAAGCCGGCACTTTATGGTACGTTATACATATTTTGCGAGTACCGCAAAGGCCCAATCCGGCAGAAGCCACGGAAAGACTGGGCGCTCAGTGGCCGACAAGGGAGGACGGAACAACATCGTTCAATTAAGTGGCACTTAACTGTAACTAAAACACTTAAACACACATTTTCTCAAAGACAACAGTAGGATAATGTTTGTCTAGCACACACTTTGGGATGTAAGTTTTGTTTTGTTTTGTAAGATGTATGTTTGTAAGTTTTGTACCGTAATGTTTTGGCATTACTAGTCTTCTCAGGCAAGAGAGATGTGGATCAATAAAACTATGAATCAACTATCTTAGCGCATATGTGTGATGTCTGATGTTTTCATATTGAGCATCTCTCCGTAGCCAATTATTATTTCTGTCTCGTTTCGTATTTACACAGATAAATAAAAGAGAATAAATATGACGGAGAGGTGGTGGAATAGAGGGACTGCAAGAATGATCGACGAAGAGATGGACAGATGTAGGAACGAAGAATTCCTATGTCTGTGGGACGGAGGGTCTGAGGGTTGGAGAATCTCAGGACAACTGGTCTGAGGGTTGAAGGGCCTGAGGAACAAAAGATTTGAGGAAGCATGGTTTGAGGGAGGAGGGTTTGATGGAGAAGGGTTTAGGAGACATGGGTTTCAAGTAGGAAGGTTTGAATGAGGAGTGTTTAAGTGAGGAGGGTTTGAGTGAGGAGGGTTTGAGTGAAGAGGGTTTGAGTGAGGAGGATTTGAGTGAGGAGGGTTTGAGTGAGGAGGGTTTGAGTGAGGAGGGTTTGAGTGAGGAGAGTTTGAGTGAGGAGGGTTTGAGTGAGGAGGGTTTGAGTGAGGAGGGTTTGAGTGAGGAGATTTGAGTGAGGAGGGTTTGAGTGAGGAGGGATTGAGTGAGGAGGGTTTGAGTGAGGAGGGTTTGAGTGAGGAGGGTTTGAGTGAGGAGGGTTTGAGTGAGGAGATTTGAGTGAGGAGGGTTTGAGTGAGGAGGGTTTGAATGAGGAGGGTTTGAGTGAGGAGGTTTTGAGCGAGGAGAGTTTGAGTGAGGAGAGATCGTGTGAGGAGGGTTTGAGTGAAGAGGGTTTGAGTGAGGGGGGTTTTGAGTGAGGAGGGTTTGAGTGAGGAGGGTTTATGGTTTTAGTGAGGAGGGTTTGAGAGACGGGGGTGTAGGGAGAGGGGATGAAGGGGGATGACACCGAGAGAGGACAGTCTGAGGGAGGATGGTACCGAGAAAGGAGAGTTTGGAGAGGAAGTGTCCGGGGGACATCGGCACCCGACGTCCCGCAGGCCGCAAGGGCTGGAGGGCGGAAGCGCCGGAGGGGCCACTGGCCGCGGCGTCAGGTGTGCGCGGCGCGCGCCGCCCTCGGGGCCCGGGCGTCGGGGCGCCGCGCGGGTCGCCTGCCGCGCGCCTAATGCACCGCGCGCGTATCGCTGGCCGTCGCGTGCGCCGCCTTCGCGTGTCTTCCCCACGCGCCCGTTCCGCCGCCGCCTGGCACCGCGCGCGAGCGCCGCCCGCTACAATCCGGTGCATTACCGTGATCGATGCGTATCGGCCCCGCAGCGCGCTCGCGGCGAGCGGCCGCACACGCGCCGCGCGTCGCGTTTGTTTTCGCCTGTTGCGCTCCCGGCGGAGCCCGGCGCAGGCGCGCGGGGGCGCGGGGGAGGGGGGCGAGAGCGCGTTTGTCAAAGCGACGTGCGCGATCGCGTCGCGCCCCCCCGCCCCCCGCCACGCCCCCCTATCCCTGCCCGGCGACACAAAAGCGAGCCGCTTGTATCGGGTCTTTATCCCTTTCGGGCCGCCCGCTGCCCCAAACCCGTCCCCCGCCCGCCACCTGCGGGTGGTTCAGGTAAGCGCATTCATTGCTTTGTTCGCCGCCGGGGACAGGAATTTGCCGCTGGCTGGACCACGCCCCCCTCCCACGTCGCCGCCGCCCGCCAGCCCTTGCGCGTAATTCGTTTGAACTTGCGAGGCCGAGCGAGGAGGAGCGGGCGGGGGGAGGTGGGCGATAGAAGGGCGGCGTCGCATCGCGCGATTAGCGGCTTCCTAATTGCTTATTAATTAAAGTGATGCTGTCGGTTGGGTGCTGTAATCGGGTTGAAGTTAATTTAGGAGACTTATCTAGCGCGATGTGTGAAAACGTGTTGGGAAATTAATCGCTGATGTCATCTGACTGACGAGGCAAAATAAGGGAAGAGTGTGATGATTCAATATAAATCAACTACTGAGACAAGGTAATTCTATGATGCTCATGAAAGAAAGACAATTATTAAAACTTGCTTTCCTTTTTGTGATGATAAACATAAGTGTTTTTATTAATAATTGTTAAAGGTGAAGTTATTTCAAAAATATGAGAGTTAACGAACGAGTTTAAATTCGTAACTTACACACGTAATAAAAAGCCCTAATGAAGTTATATTAAGATTTGAATCAATTTTTGAACATTCGACCAACTCACACTTGTCGTTTCGACATTATTCATGAAAATATAAATTAAATTACATTATACTACATTTTTGTAACAGTGCTTACAAAAAACAACAAATTTTTATCAAACACGTAATAAAATTACGATTTAATGTAAAAAAATATCTTCTATCTCTGCTATTAAGCTTGGTATATTAAAAAAGTATTTCATCTGTTATATACATTTCGAAAAACTGCATAAAGGGTGAATTATAACCACACTGCCACGAAATCGATAGATGACGTATCTTAATGCGTCGGCTTGGGTAAAGATTGTATGAAACATTTTCTCGCCGATCTTAAAAGATGATATGACCCTAGAAAGTATGCTATAAAAGAGGCGATAAATCTCTTGGTTCACTATATATATACTTTCTCACCAAAACCATAACAGTTACTTCATAAACAAGAAACAACTGAAGCTTTTTGTTCTAAATTTGCTTTCATTAGCGTTATAAAAGTGAATTATATTTTAACTAGCGTACCCGTGCGAGAACTCTCGCATGTTAAACCCCATCCTTTCCCTATCCCTTTGTCTATCCTTTCTATTAAGAAGGACCGTTGTTAATGAAACGTGTTTATTTGTTTGAAAATGTATAAATGTAACTTCTAATGAACTTACAGAATATCACAGAACTTGCAGACTTCACTTCGGTACATGGAAATGTTGCTCAAACGATGTTTGCGTACTGAATATATTAACGAACCGACACCTTGAGTTTAATATCAAACGCTGTATTATTTACAATATGAGTTTGCAGCTGGTCGTTGATGTACATGCTTGCTGATACCGCCAACATTCAAATCGTGCGTTTGGACTGCCATCGTTGTCATTGTCGAGTGACTTACACTTGAGATTTTATTTCTTGGCGTGTGGAGGCTTGTCTTCACTATGGAATATCACACGGAATTTCGTGTCTTTCTCCGTCGTGGCGTTAGAATTTGCATGATCGCCAGCACTGTTCGATAGTCGCGATGAGGCAACTCCTAGCGGAACGACCGAAACGACGTGAAGTACCGTGAGATATTCCGTCGTGAAGACAAGTCCCCAAACGCCAAGAAATCAAAATCCGAGTATACGCTATTCTTTCTATAACTTAAATTTAGTTGCTTTTTAAAATTAATTCACGTAGTATTGTAGGCTAGCGCGTTTTGATTTTTGTTTTTCATTTATATAAAGATAATTTACTTTAGCTAGTTTAAAAAGTTTGCTGTGTTGTGCCATAGCACAAGTTTTCCCCTACTACCTCCGCGTACCCGTGCGAGAACTCTCGCATGTTAAACGGCACACTCATCCCTTCTATTTCCATTCTAAGAGGGAAATTTGTTAACGAAACGTGTTTATTTGTTTAAAAATGTATAAAGGTAACTTGCAATCTACTAACACAATATCAAATAAAAATAAAAAAACAATGCAATTGACGTTTAAAAGAAATTTCCAACTAAGATTTATTCAGTGTAATGGATAGTTTTCTTGAAACAATTCACAACACTTCCTTAAAGACACCATTTGAAGTAATTATTCAATATTTTTTACAGTTATTTTTTTAGCTTTTCGTGATAGTCACAAAAATATATTAGCTTTTGACTTATGAGAAAGTTACGTGTCTGAACCCGCTGACTTGAAAATTTCAATGAATCACTGAAATACTGGTAAAGGTGAAACACAAACACAGTCTTCACTGTTCACTTAACACCCACATTTCTCCACATTAGGTACACAGCACTTACAAACCACGGCAAAACATTAATTGAATGGTTTCACTACACGCATAAGACCCATATTCATAGGTATCAAGCAACTATAATAATACTTCTAGTTGTTGCTGGAGAGCAAATCTTGAATTAATATTATGCAAATAAACTTCGTCAGACTGCACAAACCACAGTGTATACATAAAACGTAAATATAAGATTGAGGAATCTAAGCCTTCTAAGCATGCCGTCACAAAAATGGCTACCAGCAGCAAGGGCTGAAATATTGTGGTGGTCTTGATAATGCTGAAGCGCGGAACCGAAAATTTAATTGAATGTCGAGAAATGTCTCATCTTGTAGATTATGGTGTGAAAAACGTTTCTTGAGACTTTTGGCCTCAAAATTTTAGTTTTTAAGGCCCTAGAACGCTTTGTTTAGGAGTTATTTGACAAAAAACTTTGGCAAGTGCTGCGGGTTGCATTTGACTTGAATAATTGGATGCGTTTTTTAAAACAAATCCTATATATTTCAAAGTCAAAATGCAATTCGTCAAGTCTCCGTGAAATTCTCTTCATTTAGAGACCTCATTTATAAAGATTGGTTGTGTGTGAGAGCCGGAACGGAAAGATATACTACTGAAATAATACAGGAGACGATTTCAGAAAATTCAGAACAGGTGTACTAAATTTATTTGAAAACTAAAATGCTAATAACGTGAAATAAAAGCATGTGCCTACCCTAAAGTAGGTGCCCAAAATAATGCAAAATATTTCCTGTCATTTGACGTATAGTAACAATGTGAAATATGTTTTGATACATATTTTCAGATCCATTGATCGTCCCAATCAGACATTAATGTTAGTTATAACACTACATATTTTAGTATATCTTTTGTATCTTAAACATTTTTCATGAATTTCGAACCGAGAATCCGAAAACATACAATAATTCTTAGGAAATGTCATAATTTTCTTAGAACATTTCCTCGCGCCATAAAAGATAAGGTTAAATGACTAAACATTTCACGAGATATCAGAATACAACTACAAATTATGTGATACATAAAAATGTTCAGTACACTGGTAGTGATTTTTTTCATTATCTCTATCGATGATATTTTGTGTTTGTACTGAACAGTCAATAATACAGCTGCTACGTACAGCCTGAGGGCAAATAAACCATCAGAAATCACTCACAGGTGGCTGGGATCGGTAGTGACATCAGCTGATGCCCTGAGCCATCTCTTCTTGTGTTGCTAAAGACTGGCGATATCTATGGGTTGGAATAATTCTGTGGGTCACATGGTAGACGTTCTTAAGTCAATTTTTGGCAAAATTGGGTTAAGAACTAAAACTACAAATTAAGTATCTATATTTTATTTTAGTAAAATTCAACTCCGCAATTGATTATATCAATACAGAAAGGTGCAAATAACAGTTCTTCTAAACACACAAAACATTATTACCCGATGTCCACACATTACCTAACTGAACCCCATTCCTTTGTTCTATTCACTAGTTATACGCGAACGGTCGTTGGCGCCCACCAGGCCCGGCATCCCTTTTGTGTTTACAAGTTGGTGAACTATACCGATCACTTCTTTTCATCCTCGATTGCCCTTCCTTTCCCGAGAGAAAACTTGCTCCGTCTTGTTTCACCCCTCCCTCCGGCGCGGCGCGGCGTGGCGCCTCCTTGAAGCCGGCGCGGGGGGTGGGGGGTCGCGGTGCCCCCGGGGGACGGCGCGCGGCGCAAAGGGAGCGCGGGCGGAGGCGGCGACGGAACAAAAGTCGCGCTCGAGTGCTGTACAAGTCGGCGTTTCGAAATAAAAGTTTCGGGGACCGTGTTAATGGACGCCCTCACCAAGGCCTGCAGCGACGCGAGGCGAGTCGCGGTGGGTGGGGGGGGGGAGCGAAGGAAACAGACGCACAAGGAAGCTGTGCTGTAGATGGGACGGCGGTAATTGTTACGGGGATGGAGACTGGGCCCGTTGTAAGGAATGGAGAGGAAGGTGGCAAAGATGCATTGATTGTTAGTGATTCCGGGCGCGTCAACTACTAGGCTCATTAGTCCCGTGAATGTAGTGCATGTTTTTTCTGTGGATGTGGCGGTGGTCATCCCCCGTTGGATGGCGAGATCCGCAGCCGACCTACTGTCGGCTTGCGGGTTGTTTCCTAACCAGGTTTCTCCCACCAGTGGGACACTGCCCCAGGCGGGACAAGTTCTAAGCTCCCGACCAGTCTCCCGGCATGTGTGGTAGTGTGGGGCATGAAGTCTTAGGCTTCCGCGGTCGGAGTTGAGATCTCGCCTGTCCGGGTGACACCGTGTACTAGTTTCGAACGGGCGACGCTACGTACTAGGCTGTGTAGCCGACGGGGCTGGTCTGCCCTGGTCTGGTCTTCAGGGCTGGTTTGCCCTGATGAAGACCTCGAAAAAGATGCTCGAAACGTCGGCTATGCAGCCTAGTAGGCAGCGCCACCCGGACAGCCATGACCTCTTAGTGTAGTGCAGGTTAGTGCAAGTGTGTACAAAGGAAGAGGATAGGACAAGGGGAAGGAAAGATCGCGCGCGTTCCGTGGCCCATTTGTTAGAGTACTGCTCTGACATTCACCTGGTGTTGATCCGAGAAACGACGGAAAACTGCCGATCAGAGCAGGCGGGCCGCTAGAATTCTCCTTCAGACAGCGAATAAATTCAACTTCGCTGACAAGCTAGTGTCGAAAATCTTGCCACTGTCAGTACTGAAACCTAGGACTTCCCGCTCAGAGGGGGTGTAGTGACATCAGCTGATGCCTTGAGCCATCTCTTCGGGTGTTGCTAAAGACTGGCGATATCTATGGGTTGGAATAATTCTGTGGTCACATGGTAGAAGTTCTTGAGTCAATTTTTGGCAAACTTGGGTTAAGAACTGAAACTATAAATTAAGTATCTATATTTTATTTTAGTAAAACGACCAAATTCAAATGTTGCCTCGTTAACGACAAAAAAAGCGTTGGGAAATAGTGTTGAGCATTGAGGATTAAGCGTTGGCGCAATAATATTTAACCCTTGTTTTCGCCACACTAAGATTTTTGATTGAAGAACTTTTACGCCGTGACCTCAGAATTGATTATTTTCGGGTGCGTCAACGAACATGGTCGTTGTTCCAGTGACTCAGAGCATCTTATGTCCTGGGAGGTGGCGGTGTTCCTTACCCGATACAATATCGATTGATTGTTACTCTCTCAGTCTGAATCAGTGAAAAACTACTAATTGACAGTGACTATTCACTGATGGTGTTAGTTATAACCCTGCCACTGACAATCAGTGAATTGAGCTGAACAAAACAGTGAAAATTGGGTCCACTTTTTGAATCAGTGAAACTTCACTGTTCGAATCAGTGAAATCTGTGACACTAATTGAACGTGAAGACTGAACGATCAGTGAGTGATGGTGGCGCGGCACTTTTACCACTGACGACTAGTGAAATGCTGACGGTCATTATGAAAAGGTTCGCATATTCGCTGATTGTCAGCGAAACTACCCATTTCGACTGAAGATATCAGTGACTTCGGCTCTCACTGATTGAATCAGTGACAATTTCACTGATTCAGATTCAGAGAGTAGGGATTCCGGGCGCGCCAATTGCTAAGGTCGTTAGTCCCGTAAGTGTAGAGCGTGCGTTTGCCTCGAGATGTGGCGGTGATCTTCCCCCGCTAGATGGTGAGATCCGTCGACGGATCTACCATCGGCTAATGGGGATTCACCAGGTGTCTCTCACCAGCGGGGCACCGCCACAGCTCTAACCTCCGGACCAGTCTCTCGGGATGTGTGGTAGTGTTGTGAATGTGTGTGCGTGTGTAAGTAAGTGGTAAGGGAAAGGAAGAGGAAGGAAAGATAATGCATGGTCCATTTGTTATAATGCTGCTCCGGCGTTCGCCTGATGTTGATAGAAGAAACTGCGGAAATCTACGGATCACAGAAGCCGGCCGCTAGAATTCTCCTCCGCACAGCGACTGAATGTAACCTAGCGAAGTTGATAGTGTGTTAAAAATACTGTCACCGAAGGACCTGCCGGTCTGCCTGGACCGAAGGACCTGTCACTGCATTGCAGTGACATCAGTTGATGCCCTGAGCCAGCTCTCCCGGTCCGATGGAATGTGAGATACGACGCGAACATTCACAACGGTTTTGCGTGTTTCCTGCCTCTGTATTTCTACCGGCAGCGGAACACCGCCGCTTCTGTAAGCTCCCGACAGTATAATAGACATAAGTTTAAGTATACTTGTGTATGTCTAAAGGGAGAGGTAGGGGTAAGGATGAGGAACGGAAAATTGCGCGCTCTCTGTGGCACGTTATTCCGGCATTCGCCTGGTATTGATCGCATAAACCCCGGAAAACGTCGGACCGGAGGATTGGGTCGAACGGTAGTTCGTGTCACGTGTCGACCAGCAATCAATTTTGCTGTGCGAATGATGGTTGCAGGTTGTTACGCTGACATGGAGATGTAAAACCTCACGTTGTTTTATCCTACTATTTTCGATTTTTTTTCACCGAAGGATTTAAGTTTTCTTAAAACACGATAACTGTATAAAATATGTAGTGAGTTGAATATTTTTAATTGATAATTTATATAAACACGCTCATAATTTTTCTATATACTTTTACTTGCCAGCAATAAAAGGGATCACTTCCACATCCGTTTTTAAACTTTTCTGGTTTTCATTCGCATTTTTTGAGGTTAAGTCCGATGTAGTCGCGGGCTGCGGCGTGCTCCTCTTTCGCGCTTCACTGAGAGATTCATCAGTTTTGTCATTCCCTCGTTTACCTCGGAACCCTCGAACAATAAAAATATATCGGTTCTTTCGGATAGAATGGGACACAGCCAGTTCACCATGAACATTGCGCGAGGTTCGCGAAAATATTCCAGGTAATTACCCACCTGTGCTCTTTTCGCTTGGGCAGTACTACCCACCGCACCCACCTCTTCCGCCGGCTGCCCTGCGCCTGCGTGGAAAGTGTGCCGAGGTGTCTGTGATTCTTTAGGGTCATGGTCACGCGCAGGTCTCGTATTCTGATGATCTAAAAGTCTTGTGAAAATGACCTATAAAATGACTTAAAAATACGAGGAAAATGATCATAAAATGTGTTAAAAATAAGAGGAAATGACCTATTTTTTAAAATATACTCAAATTTTTGTATGATTATGTTTATTTATTCAATGAATTTTACAATGTTAAATAAAATTTATTTATATAAAATTATATTTAATATAAAGTTTTTATTTAAGGAGGAAATGTAATCCTTAGTTTCGATCTTCCAACCGTCGTCGGTTTAGAAAGGTCGAGAATGTTACCGAAGATCCATGTAATTTTGAGAGTTCGAAAAACAGAGTCCACTACAGCAGTGAATATCGCCATAATCATAGAATAAAAATTTTGTTTTAGTACGTCATTGTAAATTCATGAAATATTCACTCACACAAAAAGGAAACAAAATGACAAAAGTGAGGTAAAAGACTGGAAAAATGACCTAGAAATTGAAAAAATGTGCAAAAAATTACAAAAAGTCCCAATAACTACACATTTTCTATCACATACATGTGATAAACATCGATTTACAAGTGAGCTACGTTAGAATGCACCAATGAAAAGATGGCATGTCATCCAGAATCGGAACCCGGTCGTGAGAAAGGTGACGGTGAGGATAAGGCTGACGGTGACGGTCACGTAATCGCAATTAGACAGTTTCGGGCGAGAGTAAAAAACGATTGTAGGCGACAAAGGGCGGCAATTTCGGTTAGGGTTACTAGGGTAACTGGACGGTGCTATGCATCACCCGGCTATGCGACATCATACAAATTTTGAGATAATCGTGTTCAAAGATTTTATTACATTTTCTGCTCTAAAAACTGTAATTTAATTACTTCATTCATTGAAGCGCCAAACTCTACAAACATGAGTGGAATTTCGGGCACTTACCTGCATAATGTGAAATTAAGAACAGCAGATTTGAAGATCTAGGTTTATAGTCGGTTTTTGCGAAACATGAAATTCCTAATGTGATTGATAGCGTTTATATTTTTCATTAATTATGAAGCTATTTTTATAGATTTAGCGCCAAAATTTTGCGTACACTTAGAACATGGTCCAGTGCAACCGATGGCGTCCATATATCATTTTTTTTCAAAAAATGGCGCTTAGCCGGTTGTTGCATCACACCGTCCAACTGTTACGGCGTCCGTGGCTGTAATGGAAACGGTGATGGTGACGGTGGTGGGAGAGAGGCTATCGACAAGTGCGGCGCCGAAAGCAGACTCCGGCAACCTTTTTTTGAGCCTAACCGCGTCGCTTGACAAGACTTCTGCTCTTTTTTGCGACGTAAAATTTTATTCCGGAGTTTTTAGAGTGCCGTCTATTTTTGAACGCCCGCGCACTCTGGAAATGAGTTATCGGCGTTTTATGACAAAAGTCACTTTAAAGCGAGATGGAATTTTTAAGGGATATCGTGATATAGTTCGCAACTGCATCGATGAACTAAAATTAGATTTCCCGGTCATTTTAATTCCTACAAACGTTAACTATGTGACTGTGGAAGATTCTTGATTATCGTAGAGTTACTTTAACAGAAATCATAATTATAATTATGATTTAGTTTTAATAAAACTTGGATCTCTAATTGCATTGTTTTGAAGAGCAAAATCTCGCTGTTTAGTCGACACGACCATTTCTATGAATTCTTATGTTGTAGTCAAAAGTTGTTTTTCGTTGTTCTGTTCGTAAAAAAGGAACTAAAGTTACATGAAAGAGGAGAAGGATCCAAGGGAAGAAAAGCAATAACCCTAAACCAATATAAATATATTTCACTTGATATATTCATGTCACGTGGTGATCCTAAACTGAAAGAAAAACTGATTGAAAACATATGTATTCTCATGCAATGGCAGTCAGATAAAAATTTTGAAACATACTTTTAATATCAAACGATATAAAAAAATGTTCCTTATAAAGACATTGTTCATTTTATATAAAACATGGAACAAGGAATGAATATGAAACAAGGAATGTGTGAGGGACAGTTATACGCACGGTACCTTTTTTCTGTGTTATTTAAATCATGTTTACGGATAGTACGCATTCAAAATTAAGGGTTTTTTCGCAAACAAAATAATTTTTATTTATCTGACACCCGCATTACTTTTGAAACTTGTCAGAGCATTCAAAACAGGAAGATATTTAAGAATTTTTGTAATGGAAGCAAGAGTTCTTTAATTGCAATCTTCTCTCAGCGGATGATAAGACACAGGCAGTCTACCTTTGTGAATATTCTGACAGTACCCTCATGCGGCTGTCAGAGGTCTGATAAGAGCACCGGACAGCTATGCGTAGTCTGAGGAGGCAGGCTTTCTAGTGTGCCTGACGTGCGTTTTCGCAAAAGGGACATTTCAATCTGTATTGCTGTGATGTCTCTGTGTAAGCTGCAGCTTCCTCATCTCGACAGAATCTGACAAGTGTGACTAATTGTATGACAAAATGTATGTTTTCATTTATTTTTAATTTTTGCTACTGAAGTTGAACCGGCTCGGAAACACTCAGTTTGTGACAGACCTACATTGATTTTCAACGACAATCAGCAACATAACTTGAAGTTCCGGAAGATATTTGAAACCGAGATTCGCACATTTTTAGCGCGTGTTTCTAATCTGTATAGCTACACACATTTATTGAAAGAATCGTCAGTTACATTGGCAATTTGTTCGTTCCATAATACTGATTTCTTATATATTTTTTAACCATTGCAACATGGAAAAGTTTTGTTTTTGTGAGATACTCAATGTGAAAACGGAATTTGCCGCCGATGTAATGGAACCAGAAGATTACATCTATCTATCATCTCATCAGCTGTACATCAGCACATGTAAAATTGATGTTATTAGCACATTTTTCTTAGGAAACATCCCCCTTTCGACATCAGCGAAGCAGATTATTTCGTCCATGGCGACTATTGTTTTTGAGCAATATGTTTTCCTGTCCGTTTTCCCAGGCTACTACAGTACCTACCGCAAGCACACTACTTTTCTTACGCTCCGCTCTCTGACGATTATTCCCCATCTGGAGTCATTACCCTCACCTATACCTTCGCCATCCCCTTTCATCTAGACCAGGGGTGTTCAACTGGTGGCCCGCGGGCCACATGCGGCCCGAGGTGCCATTTATAGTGACCTGCGAAAGGTTATTAGTCAAACGTGCAAGTCCCTTGCATCCACGTCAGACAAGAACACTGTGCGCTTATGTCTTGCCCTGCCTGGAATCAACATGGCCTTAATGTAAACATAGGTTAAGTTAAGATTTAAGGATCATCTTTTCTTCTAGTAAATTCAAAAATTCAAAATCATGGTTCCATCCCCCACCGATTCAGAGCAGCCGGGCAATGTGCAAAGATCTGCTATACGGGAAGTCAGGTGTGGATCGCCCGAGTAATGAAAATATGGCCCGCAACCATATTAAAGGTGTTTGTCATGGCCCTTGAAGCCTTGCAAGTTGGACACCCCTGATCCAGACGGCTACCCTCTTGGCGTCTTTCGTTACCCCACAGCCTGCAGCGTTGGGAAATCACTGTACTCATCTGTACGTATCTGTATTGCGGCTTTCTGCCACTATCAATGCACCCTTAAACCGCTTTTTTTACTCCTTCTTTCTTCTGACTTGTTTGATGTTTGTACATATTTCTTCGTGTAGCTAATATCTCTGCTCCAGCTTTACTCGTTGGCTCTCCTCAACTGCACTATATATTTGTTCGTACGTCAACATAACATTACCGGCATCGACGATTTGAATAAGTAACTAACTGCATAACATTACAAAACATTCACAAATCCCCTGTCAGTACCCTCGTCAGTTCATAATACGTAAGTTCTAAATTTAGACCTGCACTTATCAATAAACAAGCTCTACGCGCAATTTTCAGCGTAAGTAACACAATCTGTTCGTCATCGTAGTGCGTGATATTTATTTTAGCGGCACTTCATCAACATACTTTCTGTAGTGGATGCAGCGCGGTGTGAGGTCCGTTCTGCGAAGCGACTACATACAAGGTCAGATCATGGTTTCAGGGGATTGTTTCTTAGGGGCAAATGAAAGGCAATGCACTTGTGAATAAATTAAAATTTAATTTCTTGAAATATTGATAGTTTTACAAGTAAATAGTTAGGCAGTAAGCTGGAGGACCAATGAATGTTGTAATTAAAAGGTTTCTTCTTTCTTGAAGTTTACACTTACAGTTTGATGACGGTACAGCAAACACCAACCCAGGTCAGACGGCTGAGTGTGTGTGCCGTCGGTAAGAAATGGGCTGCGGATGTTGCGGCTGGTAGGCTGAATGTCACCACGGGCGCGTACTCGGCTGCTGGAGCGGCCCGTATTGTTGCCTGGGCCAGGTGATAGTCCGATTCACGGGTGGCCCGAACGTAGATCGCGGTCTGCTGGCCGCGCTGATTGATCGTAGGAGCCTTGATAGGCAGAGCAAAGACAGCTGACTCGTTCGCAGGCTGTCTGACGAGCAGAGTAGTAATTGTAGCAGCAGTAATAGTAGTTTGACGTAGAGTGACTGCGTAGCTGACGTAGAGTGACTGCGTAGTAGTAGCAGTGAGATTGACCTGAAGAGTGACTGGCGTAATAGTAGCGTTTGACATAGAAGTGTGACTGCGTAGTTTCACATAGTAGTGAACAGAGCAGTAATTGTAGCAGCAGTATAGTAGTTTGACTTAGAAGTTTGACATAGCAGTGACAGAGTTTGACATGGTAGTTTCACATAGTAGAAATGACATTGAAGTAATGACATTGAAGTGCCTGCGTAGTAGCAGCGAAATTGACTGATAGTGGCGCTTGGGAGCAAAGTTGCCGTATTTATTTGAACGTATGTTTCCGAGTGCAGAGGGGGAAGAGTCACGTGACAATTGCAGCTAGCCTATGAAGTACAGTGAGACGTAGTGTGCCACAAGAGATGCTCGCTATTCGTTGTTATGTTTTCAAGTGTGTTACGTGACTTGTGGCGGCACTGGCTGTGCCCGCGATGGCTGCATCTCATTAGCAAGGTTTGGTATTTTCTCACGGGAACCGCGATGCTGGTTGGAAGGGCGGTAAAGGCGGGGCGCGGGCGCGGGCGCGGGCGCGGGCGCGGGCGCGGGCGCGGCTGCCTAGCAGATGCGCTCGTAGTCGGCGAATATTAACGCGAGTATTGGTGCGGGAGGCACGTAGCGATATTTGGAATGTTTGTAAATATGTCTGGCTGCCGAAGACTGAGAAAGGCGCAGGTAAACGGCTAATGGCTTAAGGGCCGCGCGTCCGGCGCGCCGGCGCGGCGGTGGGTAAATGGCCTACGCCCCTTCCCCGGCTGCAGTACAATACGGGGTGCGCGGCGCTTCGGCGCTTGCGGCAAAGAGGGCTTGACGAGAATCGTTTTGTTCCCTGAACATCTGTGTTTTCATTTCTTATGTTTTTTGTATAAACGTGCTAGAGCCGTGAGAAACTTTGGAGGTGGGGCAGCCGAAGAATGTTGGCCGCGCGGGGGAAGACAATTTGAGGCTGCACCTGCTGGCGAGTTTCCTTGATTGTTCTCGAGATTGAACACTTTTCCTATGTATCCTCGTGTTATATTGCTACACTTAGTAGGATGAAAGCGAAAAGTACCAGACAATAATGACAGGTCAATCTCTGTACTGTTTTGATCACTGAGTACTACCCTTGGTAAAGGGGAGATTTTTATAAAAAGGGGCCGCTGTGACGCTTCTGCTTGGCTTACTGCTGACAACATAACTGCGGGATATGTGCAACCACTCAATTCGTCATGCGTTCGGTTAGTTAGCTCATTCGTAAATGGTTCTCATCACTCTCCCTTGCAATGCCATCCTCTACATGACGTTCATTTCTTTCCCGATCTGTCAAACTGGGCTCTTTTTACAGCAACTCCGATTTATATTTTCGCGCGAGATATAGAGAGTATGTTCTGCGAAGGAACCGCTGTGACAACTACTGCTTGGCTACTACTGGCAACGTAACTGCGGGTTGTGGCCCGATGCACTCAATTCTCCATTGCATTCCTTTCGTATCTCATTCGTCACGATTTCATCACTCTCTCTTGCAATGCCATCGCTCTACAAGACGTTCAATTGTTTCTCGACCTGTAAAACTGGTCCCTTCTTAGAGCAACTCCTCTTTATTTATAACCATCCAAGCCAATCAGTTCTGCACGATAATCACTCTGCGTCTTTTCAGATGTTGTGGTCTCCCTTTCCTATCTCCATTTTTCTCCGTCACTCTCCTTATTTCCCTTCCCTCCATATCTCCTTCCTATGTTCCTCTCACACCATAAGAGGGCTTTCCAACTGGTGGCCCGCCTGATCTTTTTGCGGCCCGCGACTGCTTTGAAAAATGTTATTATACCAACCAAATAATATAAATTGGCACAATTCATCTAAATTTTATTTAAGGATATATTAATTTTCTCGTTGTATGGTACATTAATCAGTATATGTTTGAATAAACGTCGTGTGTTATATATATTTTTCTTACAGTACAATGTCAAAAGTTAGGTAGAAAACCTCTTAAATTACAGTGCGCCCCGCGTCTTAACTAAAAGTTGATACATGGCTCATAAACCCTTCTCAGTTGGACAGCCTGCCCTTATAGTGTTCTGGTCGCTGTGGCACCTCTTATTTCGCCGCCCCAATCTCTGGGCCTCCGCTACCGCAAACTTCCACCGTCGGACCTTGCAGCTTCCACCTCTCCCGCTCTTTCTCCTCCCCCACTCCCCCTCCCCCGGGCGCGTCATGTCCCTCGCCACGCTCACCCCGCGCGCTGCCCGTCAACGCCCGTGAAGCGCGCCCCGCGGCCGGCGGCGGGCGGCGCGTAATTTTCGCTTCACGTGGAAACAAAAGACGCGCGCTTCCGAAAAGTCCCGCTCAAAGGACGTGCGGCGGCGGCGAGGCCGGGCGGGGGCGCACGGGCGTGGGGGGTGGAGTTTGTGCGGGCGGCAAAGGCAGAGGCGAGGGCGTGGCGTGGGTGACGCGCGGTGGCTGCGGTGGCGCACTCTAATACCAAATGCTTGCCTTATACTGCGATTTTCGTAACTTTGCCCCGACAGAATCAGCTGTTCACGGTTTCATCCAATCGGGAGCTTGAACGTCACCATAGTGACGTCACTTTAGCGAAATAGAAGCTCTCCATTGGATGGCAGCGAACAGCTTATCCTGTCAGGGGCAAAGTTACAAAAATCGCAGTGAAAGATAAGAAAGGACGAATTAACAGGAGATTTACCGTTCTACCTTTAAAATGGGTAAGCTATTTATAATGGTACATGATAGTGACTACTATTTTAGCTGTAGTTATTTAATACGTTTAAGACATAAATTGAAGAATAGAGAAAAATGAAGTGTTTATTTTTTTCTTGTGAGATGTAAATTCAACGATAAATAGATAAAAATAAAATATTTTGTAATAAAATTCAAAATATTGCAAATTCTGAAATACAACAAAAATCTAAAATATACACTTGGTTAATGGAATTATATACTGGGTTAGTACCGGATTACATATCAAATACCGTTCGGCATCTCTCTAAGTAAAGGGATAAAGATATCCAAATAGTAAATACGAGACATTGTCATTTTATGTGATTTATTTTTATTTCAACTCCATATACGTTTTTGAAATTCATCTTAACTAGAGTACTCGTGCGATAACTCGTGCATATTAAACCCCACCCTTTCCTATATCCATTTGTCTATCCTTTCCATGAAGAAGGAAAGTTGTTAATGAAACGTTTTTTTTTGTTTCAAAAAGTACAAAAATATTAGCTTTTTACTTTTACGAAAACTACGTGTCTGAACCCGCTGACTTGAAAATTCATCGATGAAAATGAAAATACTGGTTCAGGTAAAACACAGGCACAGTCTGACTCTTCATTGTACACCCACATCCCTCCACAATTAGTTACACACTACTTACAGACCACTGCAAAACGTTAATTGAATGGTGACCACTGCTACACGCATAAGAAATAATCTTCATAGGTATCAAGTATTATGAATTGTACTTAATTGTTGCAGGAGAGCAAATCTTGAATTATATGATCATGCAAATAAACCTCGTCAGACTGCGCAAACCATGGTGTATACAGAAAGCGTAACTATAAGATTGAGGAATCTAAGCCTTCTAAGCGCGTCATCACAAAATGGACTACCAGCAAAAAGGGCTGAATATTTAGGTGGCATTGGTAGTATTGAAGTGCGGGAACCGAAAATTTAATTGAATGTACAAGAATATATTTTCTTGTAGATCGGTGAGAAAAATGTAGGGCCGAGAACGCTTTGGTTTATTAGTTATTTCACGCTATGGATTCCAAAACATTGGCATGTGTTGCGGTTGCTTTACATGAGTATTTTAGATGCATTTTTTAAACAGATAATTCATATTTTTAAAGTCAAAGGCAATTCTTACTCTAAAGGGGATTCTCTTCTTTAGGAGACCTCTTTTAAAGACTGGTTGCGTGTGAGAGCCGCAATGAAAGGTAATACTACTGAAGAATACAGGAGACGATAGACGTTCTAGCTTGGAAATCGTATGAAATTGCTTTGCCCGTCCAATCGTTCATTTTTTGGCCAACTGTACGCGGCGTGAGGGCAAGAGGAACGGGCGAGGGTGCGGGAGGATGTGAGAGCGGGCCGATCGCAGGCGATGAGAGGTACATGGGGAAGCGAGAGAGTGGAGGGGTGATAACTGGCGCCTTTGGGGATTGCCGGCGGGGGCGGGGGGAAAATGTGGAGATGCTGAGAGGAGCGGGGACGACAGTTAGCAAGAGCAAATGAAGGACCACTCACCCCACGACCAAATTAATGCAGAAGCGTGGAGCCGTTTTTCAGCAAATTTTGAAAATGGCGTTGAGGTACATTTTAGCCCTTCGAAAATAATATTATTTTCAAATCCAAGAACCGCAAAATCGCCCACATCGATATGCAATATAAATTTTAGTGAAAACCATCCTTATTGTCTTTAGCCGGCCGCTAGCATTGTGCACAGACGTAAACAAGCCGACGGACAAACAAAACTTTTGGCTGTAAACCAATTTTTTAGGATTCAATAAACCGCGAAAGGGAATCTGACTACATAGCGTATTAGAGGAAGTTATTTACGAATTAAGAGCAAGAATTATCCAAATACTTAAATTTTATTTAATAACTATTGCCTAATAAAGATTTTATAAAGACGTTAATAAAAAATGTTTATTCAGGTTCAATCAAATTTAAAACGTTTATTAAGAAACTTGAGTTATTGTGAAGTATGAATTTATTGTGAAATAATATAATAAACTTGTTACTTCTCAATGAATTTGGGGCGTTTTATTATATTACGTATATTCAGAATTAATCCATTTTTTCGATATCGCGGACTCATAGGGTTTTTCTGTCAAAATCCACTTTAATAGCATTCCAATACTTATCTTTACCTGTATGAGTGCAATGCGAGAAAGTAAAAATGAACGAAAGAGTATTTTCAAGAGGTTTGAAAATGATAGGACTTTTTTTTACATCCCAAACTATCTGTTCTAGTATGTATTGAATGACAGCTATTCACATCCTAATTTTTACACTAAACCGAAATGGATGCAATTACCAAGATGATTTGCCACGTTAAGGTACTTGGACATCCATCTAACGTTATAGCTCAAACGTCTGGCGCGGCAGTATTTCATGTCGCCATCCACACCACACACGACACACACACCACACAAACACACTCACCACAAGTCACATTCACGGACGTAATACAAAGCACGCCACCCCCGGAATAATGTCAGCCTGCTGGCGGAATGGGCCCGCCAGTACGTTATCGCTGGAACGACAGCGAAGCGAGCACTGCATCTCCCGCGCTAGCAGAGGTTTTGCGTTCTCTGCATGAGCCCTTTGTGGTCGGTCCCAAAGGACGTCCAAATCGAGAACGTCCCATCCCACTGCACCCACAAAGATAAGGAGTCATAAACGAACCTCAAATATTCGCGTGATTGTCTCTATATCTATTTCTTTCCGCGAAAAGAATACAATCATGACGGTTTTTGTGGTTTTCAATTGAACAACACCAAATCATAGCACCTCACCACTTTCCTGAAGCCTCACGAAAATACAGACCCTAAATTAGCCCTACATTATTTC